>MVAM01000095.1:0-62155 GCA_014825675.1 Cystofilobasidium ferigula | reverse complement strand
GTCTTCCCGGGCGGCGCCCCCGTCAAAGCCCCCCTTCCGAATAACCCCAAGAACTTTGCCACGACGCTGGGTCGTCCCATGCCCCCCCCCCCCCCCCCCCCTTTTTTTCCCCTCTCCGCGGCCCTCCGCGTTGCACGAAGCGTGCTGACGCTTGCGCCTCGGCCGCTTCGCTTCCTGCGCGCGCTCGCGGCGGACACCAGGGCTCGCGCGAGCAGCTCGCGATCGCAGAGTTCGCGGCGGCGCTGCTGATCATCCCCAAGACGCTCGCGACCAACGCGGCGAAGGATTCGACGGACCTCGTCGCCAAGCTGCGGGCGTACCACAACGCCGCGCAGACGGCGGCGGCGGGCGACCCCAAGAAGCAGCTGATGCAGTACGGGCTCGACCTGCTCAAGGGCGAGGTCAGGGACAACATCAAGGCCGGCGTGCTCGAGCCGACCGTCAGCAAGGTCAAGTCGCTCAAGTCTGCGCTCGAGGCCGCGACGAGTTTGCTGCGCATCGACGACGGTCCGTCTCCCGCCTCGGCTCTCTCGATCGCGTCGCTTTTTTTTTTTCGACTGGCTCGCTGACCGCCCCTTCCTTCCTCTCCCGCGCGCGCGCGCGACATCTCGCAGCCATCCAGGTCGCACCGGAGCAGCGCGGCGGCGGCGGCGACGACGGGCACGGGCACTAGCGTGCGCCCGGCGCGCCACAGAAGAAAAGAAACGACCCGATGGCCATGACATGACTTCCTCGACGCTGTGCGAGCGGGTCTGCACGCGAGCCGGCCGGCCGGGCGGGCAGGGGGGGGGGGGGGGGGGCGGACGGGGTGGGGGGGGGGGGGGGGGGGGGGGGGGGCGAGGGGGTCGTCGGGTTCTAGAGGACGGCCGTCGGCCGGCCGGCCAGCCGGGGGCGGCTCGACGTCGCGGATGGCTGACGGGCTGCGCCGGCGCGCCGCCGCTCGGACGACGGGGCGGGCGAGCGGCACGACGCGGACTTGGGCGTTGCGGCGGGTCCCTGCGAGCTGGAGGAGACGAAGGAGGAGTAGGAGGAAAAGGAAGAGGAGGAGGCAAAGGAAGAAGGGGAGGAGAGGAGTGACGAAGACGATGGCAAGCCCGAGGACGCCGTCGCCGGCGGCTGGCGGGCCGAGCTGGCGCTTCGCAGCGACGACAATCGGGCGGGCGGGAGGCAAGAGGAGGACGGGGACGCTAAGGGGGGCTGCACTTGCGAGCTGGACGAGGAGGAAGAGGACGACGGCGGCGACAACGAGGACAGCGAGGCGGAGGTCGACGAAGCCGATGATGTGACCTCGGACGTCAGCGATGTGAACGGCTCGACGGGCTGCTCGCGCTTCGCCGCGTCGAACATGAGGCTGGCGGTCCACTCGCCGCCGCACGTCTGCGCGCCGTCGCCCCGGCACGGCACGCCGCACCTCGAGGGGTCGACGACGTGGCCGAAGTCGGCGCCCGTGTTGACCTGGTCGCCGCACCGGCACAGGCCGCCGTCGACGAGGGCCGCGAGCGGGAAGCCGAGGATGGAGCACTGCGAGCGGCAGTAGGAGCGCGTCATGTAGCCGTTGTAGCCTTCGCCGTCGCCCCAGCCGGTGAGAGTCCGCAGGCCCGAGTCCGACAGGCACAGGTCGGCGTCCCGCTAGTCGGTCCCTGCGAACGGCGCGAACGGCGCCGGCACCTGGTTGAGCTCCTCGTACAGCGTCATGCCGTAGAAATCCCCACCGCAGATCTCGCTCGAGTTTGCCGCGCAGGGCAGGTTGCAAGACTGCGGGGAGCGCACGACACCGAAGCCCTCGCCGCGCGAGATCTCGTTGCCGCACCAGCACCTGCGAAACGAAGGGGCCAATTGGTTGGGCTCAGGGCGCATGAGGCCGCAGAGGACTCACTGGTTTGCGTTCTCCATGCCGGCTGAGCAGACGCTAAAGTCTGTCAGCCAACGCTTTCTGCGCAAGGGCTGCAGCAAGCGGCGGACGCACCGTACGAGTACTGCAGTTCGTAGCAGCGGCTCAGGCAGAAGTCGACCGTCAGGTCCTCCGTTTGGATGAAGCCGCCGCCGATGAGAATGCGGTTGTCGCTGTCCATCAGGCAGACGCCGGTGTCCTTCCATGCAGCGGGGCGGACCGGCGAGGGAGTGTTGGCAGAGCAGCCGGGGCCGCCTTCGAGGAACGCAGGGTCAACTGGGACGGCGGTTGAGGGTGAGGGGTCGTAGCACAGCTGCGCGGGCGGCCGACCATCAGCTTTCTTGCACGGCAAGGTCGCAGGAATCCGACGGAGGGCATACGAGGTACTGAAACGTGCCTGCCAACCAGCAATTGGCCCCCGCGCCATAGTCGACGTCGGTCGTCTTGTACTGGTCGAAGATGGCAAACGTCGGCGTGACCTTGGACGAGATGCCGTGGCAGTTGCCGGTGCTCGCTCCCCCGAAACGGGCGGTCGCGTCGGCTGTGTTGTTTTCGACGGTGAAGTTCGTCGCACCTTCCCGTGATCGAAGGGGTTAGAAACGCAGCCAGGGCGCAAGATGGTTGGACGCACCAGAGACGGCGATGCCGAAGATGTGGCCTGAGCCCGAGAAAAGGTTGTTCGAGACGGTCTGCGGAAGCAAGAAGGTCAGTATGAACGCAGGTGAGGGTACGGCAACTAACTATACGCACGCCGCCGAAGTTGCGCTGAGCATCGAGGACGTGTCAGCTTGAGACGAGACGAGCAGCAGGCGGCGCACTCACGATGTCGACGTCGTCGCCCCAGATCGCTGGCCCGATTCCGACGCCAATCTTGAACGAGCTGCCGTCGGCGACGATGTGATTGTTCCGGACGTGCACGTCGGTGTAGTCGCCGTCCCAGGGCGCGTAGTCGACCATATTGACTGCGCCGAGGGTCAGCTGCGAGATCGACGAGAGTGTATTGCCCTCGACTTCGGTGCCCGGGCTGCCAAAGATGACGATCGCGCCGTCTGTCGCATCGAAGATGTCGTTGCCTGTGACCAGCGAGTTGCGGCAGGAAAGACTGACGCCGTCGGCGATCTTGCCGACGTTGTAGGGCTCGCCGGAGGGACCAATGCGGTTGTCGATGATCTTCGCACCCGAGCAGCTCAGTCCGCCACCCTCGCTGTCGCCAAATGCCCCGTCAGCTGACTGAAAGAGCAGGAAGGGAGAAAAGCAGGCGCACATGACGTGAAGCGAGGACCATCCGCGCGTGTCAGAGATCTGGCAGCGCTGCACGGTATGGCCCTGCAGCAGCGAAGGTCGTCAGCCCATGCCTTGAACGCACAGCCGCGCAGACGTACCTTGGAATCTCCTCCGATCTCGAGCAGCGCGCCGCCGTCCTCGAGCGACCCGTAAGCAGCGCGTCCGCCGTTGATGATGAGGTCGGACACGAGAATGTCGTCGCACCTGTCGCGAGCGAAGAATTTCAGCACCCTCATTCGGGTGATCACCAACAAGCAATCGACTCACTGCCAGCAGTCCGTCGCAATCAGGGCCGACGAGATGTCGGCGCTGGCGATGCGCAGTTCAGCGCGGTTCTCGCGTGCGATGTCGGCGCCGCTCAGCGTCTGGAGTCCTTGTCCCGAAGCAGTAAAGAAGATGCTCTGCTCCAGGTAGTAAACGGTCGAGGGACAGAGCGTGAGCACGCCAGCTGCTGCGCCTTGGGCTGCGAAGAGGGCGTTGATCTGCGCGGCGGTCGTGCCTACTGCGAGGCAAGTGACCATCTCCGCGCGCGCGTTGAGCTCGTTCTCCCCACTGCGTCGCGAGGTCTGTTCGCTTCTGCGGATGACCGACAGCTTGGGCTTCGGCTTGTTCCTGAACGTCCTGATGTGGTCGGCGAGCGGGGCGTAGGCCGGGCTGGGCGTAGGACGAGGGGACAGGCGCTGGGCGGTGTTGCTGGCCGACGTCGAGCCGCCTAGGCCCCTCGAGTTCACGCCGAGCTGGCCGTGTTGCGCACGAGGACCTTCGTGCGCAGATGCTGCTGCTGCTGTTGGGACAAGCGCGGCGATGAGGAGGGCCTGGAGGGCGAGGAGAAGCAAGCAGCGTGCAGGGCCGGAGCCGAGCCGTCGAGCAGCCGGTCGACATGTTGAGCGAGCTGAGTGTTGACCGTCCATCGCCGTCCTGCGCACAGCGCACTACCAGGAAGAAGCTGCAAAGGTGGTGGTCGAGTGTAAGCCTGCATAAGCGCGTCTATACATGCTAGATGCGAGAGGCAGCATATCGGATCGACGAAGCAAGCATGGCGGCTGAGACGGTGGCGCGCGAGGACGCCTGATCAGTCGGCTCGTCAACGTCGAAAAGAGTTCATCTGCACTCAACATGCTCGCTCGACGTCGCGGTTGCAAGTATAGATGTGATGCTGTCGCTCGAGGTAGGTCGTCAGGTCATGATCATCGTGAGCGCGTGCATGCGGCGTAGCGCGCAATGCACGCTGAGCCAACGGCAGGCCGGTGGGGGAAGGTCGAGGAGGTGAAAGGACAGAAATTGACAGTCGCAAGGACGTCACGTCAACGACGGCGACGGCGGCAGCAAGGCCTGCAGCGTTTTCCCAAACGGACCCGGCGACCTCGCGCGCGGGCTTGCGTCCCTGCTCCGGCTGCGCGGACGCGTCCAGGCGAAAGACGGCAGGCGAAGGACGGGTGTCGGCGGCGCACTGCTTGAAGGGACGGAGGCGACTGCGTCTTCTTCAAGAGTAAAAGGCGGATGGCTGATCAATGAGGGAGTGGGAGAGGCGATGGGAGACGTGGATTTCGAGGAAGGGAGGGGGACGCGGGCGGGGTCAGCGAGTTGGCTGTCGTCTTGCTTCCGCCGCAAGACTTGATCGACGACGTCATGCAGACGTTGAAGGGGCGTGTGAGTCTGCCAGGAAAAAGCACAGGTCGGCCTACGAGGACCAGGCACAGGACCGGGCGCAAGACAAGTTCACGCACGTCTTCCCGAGCCGGGGTCGCTAGATCGCGCGCCTCGCCGGGCCTCATCAGGCGCTCGACGAAGTTCTTGAGCCGATGGTGCTGCGCCTCGTCATCCGTCTGCTGCACGACGTCTGTCAATACCTGGGCTGTTGTCGTCAGGTTACACAAGGACTCACCTGTGCGTCAGTCTCCATCGCTGCAAAGGTGACCGTTGGTCTACGCGTCGGCTTCTCCCCTTGTCTTGCCGAGTCGACTTCGTCCGCCGCGTCGACAGGCGACAGTTGGTCGGGCTCGGCCGAGAGGTGCGGGACCTGGAGGACCGGCTTCTCCTTGCTCGACGAGGTCCACATGCGGTCAATGAGCTCCTGCAAACCTTTCGGGTACTGTGAAGCGAAGAGGCGAGGACGAAGTCAAGGTTAGCCAAAGCGATGACCGCAGATCCGGAAAGAGCGCACGAAATTTGCCGGGAGGGGTGTGGCCTGCCGCCCGTCCTTGCCCTTGCGGTAGATGTGGAGCGAGTCGGTCCTGAAGCACTTTGGGCTTCCTGCGAGGTCGCGGCCTTCGGCCCAGACGCGCTCGCACAGCTGGTTGAAACGGTGGGCTGTACGACCGATGGCCAAAGCGTGTCAGCGAACGGTGCAGCTGATGCTGAGCGAGAGCTGACGTTTCTGCGAGTGGACTGAAGCAGCGCAAGATTGAGTCAGCGGCGCAGGGAGCGAATACAAAGGACGGTCGATGCACTGGCGTGGCCCGAGTCCTCCCAGACGACGAGCTCCGCTTCAGACATGTGCTTCTTCACTGCAGGTCGCACAAATGTCAGCCTCGGCGCGCGGTTCGTCGAAAATCGCAAAAATCCGCACAGTTGGTCGAGGAATCAGGCGGGATGAGGTGGTCGAGCGCGCCCGACAGGATCAGCACCTTGGGCACCTCGTGGTCGATGTTCCGCAGGTCAGAGTTAGAGACGTGGTGCGTCGTGCTGGCGACGAGCTGGAAGAATTGACCGAGGGACTGGGTAGGCCTGATGGCAGGCCGGCAGAGTGTAAAGATCAGCGCGTGCCAGGGGTACGATGCAGGAGCCGGACAAACGTGAGTTTTTCGCGATACTTGTACTCGGCGATCCTGCACACAGGTTGAACGTCTCAGCGCAAGGCCGGCTCAGGCTTCCTTCACATCGACCGCGGACGCACCTCGTCTCACGGTTCGTGCGCTTCGGCTGATGGTCGTCTTCCTCGTCGACCTGGTCCAACCACTCCTGGGGATATAGCATCCTGAATAAAATCAGAGGCAGACCTCAGTTTCCCGCGAGATCGAGCGCTGGCGGGAAACACTCACAGCATGTAACGTTCAAGTTCGTCTTCGAACAGCGTGCGCGCAGTGATCTCCAGGCCGTCTAGCTGCGGGAAAAATCGTGAAGATCGGCGACAATGTCAAGCACGCAGAGAGAAGAGAGTCTGGACGCACTGGTGGAAGCTTGCGGCGAATCCCATGCCCTGCGGTCGTGACGGCAGCAAGCAGCGAGGCGAGGCGCGTTGGTGCAAGCGCAGCAAGTTTGAGCGCGATCATGCCGCCCATCGACACACCGACCTGCAGCGTCCAGGTACTCGATCGGCACCGCGACCAGCAGCCAAAGTTTAGGAGCAGCGAAGGAGACGAACCACATGTATCCCGCGCTCCTCTGTCCAGCCGACGTGGTCGAGTAGCTCGAGCGTGCCGCGCGCGAGGGCCGACGTCGTGTACGGGCCTCTTGGCGTGTCGGAGTGCCCCGAGCCGGCGTTGTCGAACACGAGGATAGAATAGCGCGGGTTTCGGCCAAAATAGTCGACCTGTAGTGGGCGGCCATGGGCAGGCAAGAGGGCCATCAGCGCTGCGCGGCGACGAGTGCAAGCGAGGCGCACGACCTCGTTCAACGGCTGGACGCACCTGCCGCTCCCAGCTGTACGAGCTGTTCTTCATTCCCATGATGAAGACGACCTTCTCAGGCCCCGTCCCGTGGATCTCATAGTAGAGCTTGTGCGGTGGCAGGTCGCCCTCGACCGTCGCGAAGCTAGGGTGCGTGCACGGCAGCGGAGGAGCTGGTCAGCCCGCCGGAGCCGCGCTGTGGGAGCCGCGAGGAAGGGACGCACCCTCGGCGGCTGCAGGTGGCCGGGTCGAAGATGGTCTCGGGCAACGCAGGCTCAGGGCCCTGGGCTGTCGTCTGGCTCAAAAGGGGCATCGCAGGAGGAAGAAGGGCGGACGCGCATTCTCGCTTCAAGCTGCCAAGGGCAGCGCGAACAACTCCGCGATTCCGCTCGGCTGGCTGCTGCTGCCCGCCGACCAACCTCGACCTAGCCTTCCTTCCCTTTCACTACCCTTCTGCACCATGTCTAGCTATGAGAGTATGTCCCATCGGTCTTTCTCTCGCTGCCGGTGCTAGGCTGACGCGCCTCACCCGCGTCGCAGACGACCACCCCTCGGCAGCGCAGCCCGACGCGCCGGACGCCGGCTGGGGCATGGACGACCTGCTCGACGAGCTGTACGCAACTGGCGGCGAAGGTCTGGTCCTCGTCGACGCTAGCGGCCGGCGTCTCCTCGGCGAGGGCATCGTCGAGATGATGGCGGGCTCGCTCGGTCGGTGCGTCGCTCCTTCCGCGATCCGCTGAGGGGTGCTTCCACGTCGCGCCTGCGCGGCCCTCTGGCGGTCTGGTTGACGGCTTCCACTTGGCGTTCTGCAGGATCAAGGGGGGAGCGTCCGAGGAATACATTGCAAGGCTCTCAACAGCAACTGCGGAGCAGGTCAAGCAGTCCGGTGGTGCGTCTTTCAAGCTCTGTGGCCTTCTCGAGCTCCCCGCTGACCGGCTGCGCGCTCCTCGCCCCTCACACCGCAGAGGACGCCTGCTCGATCTGCCAGACGACCTTCCAAGTCCTGCTTGACGAGGAGGAGCACTACCATGCGCTCGACTCGCCCGCCGTCGCGACTGAGAACCTCGGCGTCGTGCGCATCGGCCAGGGATGCGAGCATCTGTTCTGCCGGAGGGACGCGACGCGCTGGCTGAGCAAGGTGCGCTCCCTTCCTTCACCCTCCGCTGGTTCTTGCCGACAACGTTCTTCGTACGGCGTTGCAGTCCAACTCGTGTCCGCTCTGCCGCGCCGTTTGCGACCCGTCCATCTCCTCGGACAGTGCGTCCCCTTCAGGGACGTCCGACGGCGCGCAGTCACAATCACCCGCGCAGATGATGGCGTTGCTCCAGACGCTCCTGGGCGGAGGAGACGTCCCGCAAGGCTTTGGGGGCGGTGGTGGGCCGACACCGAGGGAGGACAGCAGGGAAGAGTACTCCTCGATGTACTCGTGAGAAAGGCTCGTACACATGACGCTTGGCAATCGCAACCGCAGAGGCCTCTTGAGACGTAGGAGCAATGGCTTTCGATACAGATTTGCGCAGATGAAGGAGGGAGGGAAGAGGGTGAAGGGAGGGAAGGGTACAAGAGCAGACCTTTCCATCCTGATGTCTGTCGGCGGAACCAGCCCCCCTCGCCACCGCCTCAAGTCTAGAACGCCTCGCAAGGGCGGTGTTTGACGTCGGGTTGTTGCTAAGCTGCATGGCGATTCGTTTACATCGGGACCATGCCCATCTCCTCCGGACTGTGAGACGCAGGAGGCGAAGGGTCCACGATCAGCGCGGGGCACTTCGGAGGAAGCTAAGCCAGAATGGGAGACTCACGTCAGGGTCGTCGACTCGATCATGACGCCGAGGCCGAGCTTGGCCGCGCCGGCCTTCATGTGGTCGATCTCGCCGGTGACGAGGAACGAGAAGGTCGGCGCGAAGCGCTGCTCGAGCAGCATCGACGTCTTGCCGGTCGAATCGACCTGGCCGCGGAACGTCGCCATGCGGAAGTCGTACTTTGCGCCGACGGTCGCCGTCGCCTCGCGGCGGCCGCCGTTGAGGACGACGTTGAGGTCGGCGCCGACGTCGACCTTGTCCGACAGCCGGTGGTGGTACGTCGCGGCGAGCACGCCGGCCGCCTGCGCCTGGACCGTCGCCGTCCACTCGTGGAACGCGGGCGTGCCGCCGGGCGCCATCGGCGTCGGCGTCGGGTTGCCCGGCGTCAGCGCCGACGTCCACTTTGCGAGGAGCGACGTCACCGACTGCGAGATCTCGGGCGTCGGCTTCTGCAGGACGTTCTCGAACCCGAGCGAGAAGCGCGGGGTGAGCGCGACGAGCGCCGACGTGAGGTAGATGCCCGTGCCGTCCGTCAGGGACGGGTTGATTGCCTTGAGGTTGATCGTCTCGCCGGGGAAGACAAACTCCTGCTCAAGCTGGACCATCGAGTGCCCGGGGATGGGCGAGAGCTGCAGCCCGAGCCGTCCGGCGTCAGCGCTCTGCGACCTGAAGTATTCGTCGAGGCGGGACGCACCTGAGCCTGCAGCTTCGACGTCGTCCAGTCGTTCCAGGGCTTGTTGGCCCGCGCCGACGAGTTGAACTCGTTGTCGATCGAGCCCTGCAGGAAGAGCTGTAGGAACGCAGGCAACAGGGAGACCGAATGAGCGCGCCTTCCACTTAGCAAAGCGCTCAACTTCAGGAGCAACGTACGTCCTTCTTCGCAAAGACGGCGCCAAAGTTGTAGCTCGGCGGCTCCTGGGCCTTCGCGAGCGAGAACGAGTGCTGGACCTGGAAGGCGGGGTCCATCGAGAGCGACTTGGACAGGTCGGCCTTGGCGCCGTCAAAGGTAAAGTTGGTGAGGTGCGTCACTGCGACGGAGCAGACGATGTCCGGCGAGGAAGTGCAAGGTGTGGCGGGCGAAGTCCGAGGAGGAAAGGTGCGCAAGGGATGAGCGGCGGACGAGGTGCAAGGTCAGCACCTCCGCCCCTCTTGCTGCTATCGTGACAGCCAGATCGAGCGCAAACGTGGCGAGACGCACTCTTGACGTCCTTGCCGAGCGACTCGACCGAGCCCGGGTTGGCGACCTCGCCAAAGAGCTCGTTGCGCTTGCCATGAAGCTTGTGGTACTGGCCGAGGATGGGGTCGGCGAAGCCAGAGAGCAGGCCGGTGATGCCGCTGAGGTACGACGCCTGGGGGACGACGTCCGAGAGCGGGGAGACGGGCGCGGGCTGGAGGGGGACGGACATGCTGAGGGCTGGGCTGGGGCTGATGCTCGGAGGGATCGCTCGGTCGGCGTCCCTTTTCGCAGCGGGCGGGCGGGCGGGCGCAGGCGCGGAGGGGGAGGCTTTCTTTTTTTTTCACTCAGATCTCTCCCTCGTTAATGAGATCACTCGGTCGTAATTCAGCCTTTGTGGAGGACTGAGCATGGATTGAAGGCGAGCGGGAGGGTGTGTACCTGCAGCGAGTCCGACAGCCCTTGTGAGTGACTGAGGGAGCAAGCAGGCAGGCCGCACGGGAAGTTATGTAATCAACTGTTCAAGCTAGTAGAGTTGTATTACAACATTCCCCGCCGACGCCCGAAGTATACTTATCAAGTGACGGCAATGACGGCGGCGACCCGACCGATCCGGCTCCTGTAGCAGAGCCTGTTGGGCTTGTTGACTCGCCCCTTCTGGCAGCTGACCGCATCCCCTTCCCTGCCTTCGATGCCTGAGCACGACGACGTCAGCGCAGGCTCAGCCCAGCCGGCCACCCTCCGCCCTCGACGCCCAGCTGCTGAGACCCGCCCAAAGCGCTTTTTCGAGCCGACGCGGCACGAGTTCGACGTCGACCTGCCCGGGGCGAGCACCGATCGCGCGGGCGCCGTCCGCCGCCAGCGCGCCGTGTTCGACTCGCGCAAGGCGCGCAAGGGTGCGTCCTCACGCTCCCTGACTCATGTACTCTGCCAGCTGCTGCCTGCTTGCTGGCTACGGGGCTCGCGCGCAGCACTGACGCCGGACTTCCCGCACGCACCTCGCTCGCTCCAGGCCGCTATGCCCTCCGACCGCATCACCACGCCGCGCTCCCGGATACACAGCGGCAGCCTCTCAACCTCCGGCTCAAGTACGACGGCCAGAAGAGCGTGTTCAAGCCGCACCTGCGCGCAGACGTCACGTTCTGGGTCGCCTTTTTCTTCGAGCTCGGAAGTCTTATCTGGGTCGCCAATGGTGCGCGCGGGCCGTCACCTCCCATGCTGGCTCGTCTGTCTTCCAGTATGACTGACACTCGAGCGACCTGCAGGCTTTTGCGTCTGGCTCCCGCTCGTTCGGCCGCAGTACGAGTCGGATACGATGGTACGCACGGCCGACGCGCTCGGCTTCGTCGGCGGCACGCTCTTCTTGATCGGCGCCTACCTCGGTCTGCTCGAGGCTGGGAACCGAGGCAAGGAGCTGGACTGTGAGATACTGCGCTCTTCGTTGTCGGCTGATGCACAGGACGCTGACCTCCCGCACGGCGCAGTCGGGACGGAGGCAGAGACGCTGCTTTGGGGGAGGGTGCCGTCCAGGACGTCGAGCCCATCTTCGTCCGACGTCGAGAAGCAGAAAAAGACAGGCAAGCCCACCTGGGAGTGGCTGTACGTCTGTCGGCTTGCTTTGTTTGCCCACTCCCGCTGGAGCGCTCTCTCCTCCCTTGTGCGCGCAGGCCGCATCCGCGCTGGAGGGAGTTTGGATACCTGTCGGCCGCAGTCCAGATGTTCGCGGCGACGATCGTGAGTGCGCTGCATGCTCACGACGTGCGCGGATTAACCTTCCAATTTCCATGCAGTTCTGGGTCGCGACCTTGACAGGCCTGCCGGGCGTCATCCCCGGCTTCTTCGAGGGTGAAGGCAGCGAAGCCATCATGTGCGCCTCGCACTCAATCTCCCGATTGGCCCGTCGCACTGACGACTAGATCGCGCCGCAGAGACGTCTTCTTCTGGACGCCGCAGGTCATCGGCGGCATTGGGTTCGTCGTCTCGGCCAGCATCTTGTGCATCGAGGTCCAGCCGGACAACGTCTGGTGGAAGATTCAGCCCTTCAACCTCGGCTGGCAGATTGGGTGCGTCCCTCTGATTCTCTTCCTGTCTTTCGCAGGGAAACTGACGGGATGGGTTGGGCAGGTTCTGGAACATCGTCGGCGCCGTGGGATTCCTCCTTTGCGGTGCGCTGGGGTACGCACACTCGAGTGGCGCCGTCTACGAGAGCGCGCTGGCGACCTTCTGGGGTGCGCTTCTTTCCCTCATCTGAGGGCTTTGCGCACGCTGACGCTGCGGTCCGCTTGCAGGGTCGTGGGCATTCTTGATCGGCTCGACGTTCCAAATCTACGAGGCTGTCTGGCGGCAGCCGGACGCCTGACGATGTGCATGGCTTCACGCTCACACTCCAGGCCAAGAAGCAAGCAGCAAGGGAAGACATGGCTGATTACCCGCAGGGTTCTCGCCCGCTCACCCTACTCCCAGGCGTCCATCACTAGCTCATCCCCCGTCGACGACTTGTTCGACCGTCCGCTCGCCGACTTGGCCGGCGACGGCGGCGCCCGCGGCGGCGGTTCGACCGGCTCGACCTCGTCTGCGCTCTCGTCAATCCGCACGCGCTTGCGCTTTGAGGGCGCAGGGCGGGCACGCAGCGGCGGCGGGGAGGCGGCGGCGCGCTTGCGGGGAAGTCTGGAGGAGCTGGGGGGAGCGGCAGCGGCGGCGGTGGGAGCGCTGGGGCTGGGTGGGCCGACGGGCTCGACGTGGTACAGCCGCTTGAGCTCGGCGTAGGCTTCGAGTGTGGCGTAGGGCTTGCCGGTCCGCGGGTCCTTGTAGCGCGCGGGAAGGCCGGTGATGACGCATAAGTCGGGCGTGACAGCTGCGAGCGAGAAGTGCAGGCCTGAGGGTCAGTGCGATCCGGGAAGGGCGAAGAGGGGGCGGCGAGGAGACGCACGCTTCGGCGCAGGCTGGCCCCAGTCGACATGGTCGCCGAAGAGCAGGCTGTGCTCCTCGCGCTGCGTCTTGGGCGGGTGCGAGAGGTGCAGGTAGTTGCGCGCCTGGCGGGCGGGGGCGGTACCCTCGGCAGCAGCAGCTGGATGAGGCTCAACGAGCCCGTCGTCCACCTCCGACCCAGAGGGGTTGTCGTCGGGCAGGGATGCCTTGCCGCCCTGGTCCACAACCTTCGAGCGCCTCTTGGGCAGCAGCGAAGGCTGGCCAGAACTCCCATCCCCTTCGCGCATGACCAGCACCCCTTGCTGCCGCTGCCCTGCGGACTCGGACACGTCTTCCTGCACGTCTTCCTGACGTCTGCGTCCCTTGTCCCTGCCTTTGCTGGCTACGAGGTCCTCGTCCGCGAGGATCTTGATCTTGCGCGTCGCCTCGGTTGAGAGCCAAGTGAGCTTGGGTCCCAGCAAGACTTTAGGTGCAGGTCGGCGGCTGAGCCGCTTGCGCTCCTCGTTGGCGAGCCACGTCTTGAGTTCCTCGATGTTCTCCTCCTCCATGTCGAGTGCGTCTGCTAGGCGCTCCTCCTGCGTCAGCCGGGTAGGTACCGGCGCCGGCTTCTTGCGCTTCGGCGAATCGTTGCGCTGTGAGGAAATTACGCATCGGTGAAGAACGCCTTTGCCAGAAGCGCGAAGACGAACATACCTTTTGTCGCACAGGCGACGTAGAGCCGTCGAGGTTGTCGCGGCGGTACGTCGAGTGCGCCGACCTCTTGGGCCGCTCGCGCACGAACGCACCGGCGATGGTGCCCGGCCCCGTGCTGCTGCCTGCAACAGCGCCCTCTACAGGACCAACCGAGGAGGCACCCCGCTGCCAGTCTCCGACCGCGGATACTGACTCTGCGTTCGACTGCTCGGCCCGGGACGGGCGCGCGCGCCCCTCCTCCTCCTCCGGCGCTGCGTGTTCAGGCGCGTCCGGCTCATCGAGGTCAAACGTCGAGCGCAGCGGCTTGCGTGTCGTCGTGCGCTTCTTGCGGAGGTAGAACAGCGACGAGTCCTTGTTCTGCTCAGCAAGACAGAGCACGGCAGTCAAGGTCAGCGGGCAGCACGACGCGAGCAGTGCAGAAGGGGGAGGACACACGCGTCGCGCGGCGCGCTCCTCGCGCTGCAGCTCCCTTTCCGCTGCGTCCTCATCTTCGTCCATCGCGCGCTCGTCCTCGTCGGTACCTGCAAGATCATCCTCCATGTCCTGCTGAATCTCGTCTGCCGAACGACGCGGTCAGCCAACGAAGCGGCCGGTGAGCAACAAGATGGACGCACCGGCGTCGTCAGGGACCTTGTCCTCGAAGTCGACATCCGAGCCTTCGAGCGACTCCTCGTCGTCCTCGCCCCGAAGAACCCTGCCCTCGACAAGCTGCGCCTCCCGTGCGCGTTCAGCCGTGAGTATCTCTGCCATCTGCCGTCGCACGAGGAAGGTCAGCTGAAGACCGCGCGCGCTGCGTACGGAGCGAGCCTTTGGACATGCGCACCCTGTTGCCTCGCCCACGGCGCGCCGAGGGCTGTAGATCGAGTTCGAGGACCTCGGCCTCGGCCTGCGCGAGCCGCCGGCCGTACGCGTCGTCCATAGCGGGTGTTGCGAGGCCAGCTCGATGTGGATCCGGGGTCGTCGTCCAGGGCGGGCAGGCGGACTTGGTCGTTTAACGCGAGCTGAACGGCTGCAGCTCGCCGACCACAACCTTGCCTCCCTCCAGATCACCTGAAGCCATCTCCAAACAAGTCAAATAGACAGCCAACAGGAAGATGGCCGCACCCGCCTTTGACCGCCGTCGTGTGAACGGGCCCGAGGTGTCGTTCCCGCCCGTGTACGACGACGAGCTGCCAACGCCGTCGACCTCGTCAACCACCGGCGCCGCCGCCTCGTCGGCTGCGTTCGAGAGCCTTGCGGATGCTGCTAAGCAATACCGTCGGACAATGAGGGCCAACGATGATCTGCGGCCGATCTGTGCGTAGGCTTGCTGCTGGGTCGTCGAAGGGCTGGTAGCTAACCCTGTGCTCGTCCTGAACGCACCAGTCCTCAAGACCGGCCTGATCAGCCAGGCCAACGGCTCGGCCTACATTGAGATGGAGAACACCAAGATCGCGTGTGCTATGTCTGTCCCTCGTGCTTTGTTCCAACGTCAAGGACGGAGTTGACCCTTGTCGCTGCAGCTACGGTCCGAGACCGAGACCGCCGCCGTATGCTGCCGAAGGCGCACTCAATGTCGAGGTCAAGTACGCACCGTTCGCCTCGAATCCTCGGCGATTTCCTCTTCGGGTTGGTAGTGCTCCAGCTGTCACGATTGTTTCGCAGAGCTGATGAGTCGCCGGTCATGCCCAACAGGATACGGAGCCGCCGCTGCCCGCTTCGCTCCTCGCCCAGTCCCTCATCCCCGCGCTTCGCTTGCACCTCCTGCCGAAATCGCAGCTCGACGTGTTCCTGCTTGTGCTCGAGTCGGATGGTGTTGAGGGTGTCGTTGCGGCTGGTACGACGGTGGCTGGAGCGGCGCTCGCCGGCGTCGGCGGGGGCGTCGAGATGATGGGTCTGGTGGTCGGCGTCGGATCCGTGCGTTCCGCCGAACCGCCCTTCACCTTCCAGCCCATCTGACGCTGTCCCCTTTCCGTTTGCTGCACAGGCAAAGATCAACAACGAGCTCTTCCTTGACCCGACGGCACGCGAGGCGCAGCTCGCCAGCTCGCGGCTGACGATCGCCTGCTTGCCGTCGCTCGGCGTCATCACCAACGTCTGGTCGACAGGGCAGGCGTCTCCCGAGTCGCTCGTTGGCGTACGTTCCTTCTTCGCGCATCTCCTCCGGCCGTCTACCCCGCTGGCTGTGAACTGAAACGTACCCGTCGCTGCTTGGGTCCGCAGGACATGGAGACGCTGATGGAGCGTGCCAAGGACGTACACGCCGTCGTCGCGCGCGCGGTCATCGAGGGCGTCGAGGAGCGCGAGGCGAAGGAGGCGCGGGAGGCCAAGGCGCTCGGCGGCGGAGAGTGATGCATGCCTTCTTCGCAGATGTCCAAGCGCCCTGGCAGAGATCGGTCGACATGTAGATAGGTTCAGAACAACAAACAGATAAGAGACGACGTGGGAAACAACAGAGGAGGCCAAGGCCGCGGGGCGTCGTCGGTGAACGTGAGAAAGACGTCAAGAGAAGAACTACAGCGAAACTATCGAGACAAGTGAGACGAGCGAGGCAGAAGAGCAGGGAGACGGTGGCCGTTGATCCCGTCTGAAGCGATGAGGAAGGGTCAGCGAGGGCGAGATGAAGCAGGAGCTGTCGAGAAGACGCACCGAACATGGCCTCGCGCACAGCGCGGTTGACTTTGTTTGCGTGCTCGGCCGCGTAGACGAGGTTGGGCCGTTTGGAATCGTTTTTGGGCGTGTCATACACAAGGTGGCCCAGCGTACGGGAGGTTCGGTCAGGTGGAGAATGATGGCCTGGAGGACGACGGCCAGGCGCCAGTTGGGTCTGTGCACGCGGAAGAGTGCCGAAAGAAGTTGGGGCGCTCGTCCAGGAGCCGGACGTGGTCGTGGCCATGTACGCTCGGTGCAAGCAGTAGTCCGCGTAGACGACCTCGATATGCGGAAGCTGCGGTCGAATGGGCATGCATGAACGTTGAGCTCAACGCTCATAGACAGCGGTGAGAGGAACAGCTTACCTCGTCGAGAATTACATCTCGATGTCCTCGGACTCTTGCCGCTGCTTCGCAAAGTCGTAAGAAAGACGGCCAAGCTGCGGAGACAGGACAGGTAAAGTCAGCAGGAGCGGAAAGAGTTGCGAGGAAGAAAGGAGAAACGAACCGCCTTGATGTTGCTGAACACGGCGTTCATACCTTGGGTCAGAAGGGGCAGATAAGTAGATCCCTTGCGGTTGTCGTCCGTCTCATTGAGCCGTCGCTCGAGGTTGATGTGGGACTGGCGGACGATCTCGAGGTCCTTCGCATAGGCGTACTCGGTTTTTCGAGGGCCTCTTGGAGCTGTCCAGCCCGGCGGGCGGCCTTCTCAGCACTGCTGCTGAGGAAAAGACGGTCGTTGCCTTGGTCAGCTCGAGACAGTGAATGCGGGCAGCCAAAGGGCAACCGAGACTTACCGGGACGCACAGATCTTCTTGCTGCTGACCGAGGAGAAGCTGTTACTGCTACTGCTGAACCCACTGCTGAGAACAGAAACCAGAACGAGATCAGTTGATTTCCTGTGAGGAGGCCAGAAAAAATGCGCACGTCTTTCCGGAAAGCGTCAGAATTGTCGAGTATTGCTTGTTGAGCGAGCCGTCCAAAGCGGAGGCAAAAAGGCGGATGGGGAGACCTTCACCGAGAACGAACCCGTAAAGAAGCCTGCGACGACAAGATGAGAGTGAGGTCGTGTTCAAACGCGGAAGGAGACGGGGAAGGAACAGAGCGCGATATGAAGATGAGGAAAGACGCACGAGAGACGAGGGAGGGTGATCAAAGATGAAAAGGGCAAGGGGAGGCTGGAGAGGGCAGCTCGGGTGGTGGTCGGGAAGAGAAAGGGATGAAGGCCTGCCCGCCTTCCTTTATACGGCTGGAAGAGCAGTTTGGGTTGGCCGACCCGCCCCCTCTCAGCACCCGCCATCTTCTCGTGGAGGCGCGAGGGGGGCGCGTCTAGACGGAAATTGCAGGAGACTTTGAGGACTGCGCGGCGGTGAGGGTAATTTCCTGGAGGCCGTCCGTGCGCTGTATACCGCCCTCGCGTCCTCAGGCACACGATTACCGGGTTGATTAGATGCGCGATCGTCGGCGTTAGGCTGCGTGCGAAGACCGGTGTTGATCTGTCACGGGGGGAAGAAGTTGACGGCAGATTCGTCGCGGTAAGGCGCGGACGCGACGACGCGCGCGGCGTCCGATTCCTCTCCTGCGCACGTCACGCTCAGGAAACTGCTTCAGCACCCGCCAGTTCCACGACTGCGGTAGCATTCGTGCGCAGCAGCAGGGAGGGGCCGGCTGAACACCGTGCACGGACGCGTCCTGACGACCAACGTGACTGGCGACTTGACGCGTTGCGATGCCTTCTGTGCAGCGTTTCGTGCGATCGAAGAGAATAGATTTTCAGGCGCGTCCTCCTCAGTAACACCTCTTTGAGGGCACGCATCAGGGACGAGGGTGCATGCGCGTTATCTGAGCAGCCGTGCGGCAACGAGATCCAGCACGTCTGACAGGCTCGGAGCCGTGGGACGCCTGGTCGAGTCGCGGTTGAGCCGGGGTTCATTCTTCGTGATACCGTTCCCCCTGGGGACGTCAGTCAGAAGCATCACCGTGAGTGAGATGGCCGTGTCAGCGATGTTGAGTGAGGGTGCGCGCGAGCGGGTCGTCCATGTTGTCACGCGTGCTGCGCCGACCTTGGTGCCTGGATTCTTGTCGAGGCAGCGCACCCGCCAGCCGAGAACGGGTGTCCCTGAGCATTCGATGATCGGACTGAGCGTCGTGCAGCCGGGCGAAGGACATGGAGCTGTTCAGCGAGGGAAGGGCGGGGCGGGTAGGTGAGCAGACAGGTTGAGTGATCTAGGGCTCGGCCCCGGCTGCGTCCTGCGAACCCCTGCAGGCTTCTCTGCTCGCGGAGTGTATGACTGAGCGGGGAGGCTACCGAGGAGGCTGTGGTGGTTACCGAGCGTGTCTCTGCCAGCGCTCATGGATGACGGACAGGGGTGGATGGCGAGAGGCGAGCGTACTCGACTAGCCGTTGCATGGCGGCCGCGTGCGGGCCTGACGACCAAGTACTTGCTCCTCCGTTTCCCACGCAGCGCCCACACGTCATAACGGCAGTCACTTGCTCTGCAGACTGTTCGCTTGATGGCGAACAGCGGCAAATGTGAAGCACATTGAATAACAGAAGCGTGAGAGTTCGTCTCTAGAGTGGTGTACAAGCAAGCGGTCGGAGCTCGCCGCCGCGAGCGCAAAACCGCAGGGTAAGCAGCAATGAGAAAAAAAAAAGGGTCCGTAGTAACAAATGCCAGGAGGATGCAGTGATTAGAGGAGGAAGAACAACAGAGAGGTGCTCAATGCCGCAAGAGAGGCGCATGCACTGAAGGCGGCAGTGCGCGGGAGTGCGCCCGACTCGTTCGTAAGGCCGCCCTTGGACGTGCTGCCGAGCACATGGCCGCCCGAGACGCGGCCGTTGGACGTGGCAAGCACCGCCTGAGGGACCGTCGCCGTGCCCGCGCCGCCGCCGTTATACGTCGTCGCGAACGTCGTGGCCGAGGCGTCAACGCCGGCGACAACGGCGTCGGCCGTGCCGCTCACGGCGTCAACTGCTTCCTGCGAGAGGAACACGAGCGCAAACGACGGCGCCGGGAGCGATATCTGGCAGACGCCATCCGTGCAATCAACGGTCACAGTCTCGATCTCGCCAGAGAGGGTGCCGTCCGACGTCCAGGGACCGCCAGAGGAGGCCGACTGGCCAGCCCAGGTGATCTGCGCCGACGAGGGGGAGCGAGACGAGCCTCAGCGCGTGAGCAAGCCCAACGGAAAGACAAAGACAGACGTACGTCAAATTGTTCGGCGACGCTAGCCGCCCTCCAGTACCGGACGAAGACCTGGCTGGGCGTGGAGGTCGTCGTACCCTCGGTGATGCCGCCGACCGAAAGCGCCACATTGACGTCGTTGGCGCCGCTCGAGTCGCTCACGAAATTGAAGAGGGCGACCTTGGTCGGCGCATTGTTCTCGTAGATGGCGTAAGCGGGCGTGTAGATGTTGCCGTCGCCCTGCAGCAAAAGACGGGAGGGTCAGCATGCTGCGCAGAATCACGAGCGAGTCGACGAGAACGTACGGTGATGTCGGAGATCTGGCTGACGTTGCTCGAGCCGAAGATCTCTGCAGAGACGAGCGACGTGTAGTAGACGGGCCCCGTCGTCCAACCACGGAAGGTCGACTGGTTCGTCTGCACGGCCGTGAACGGCTGACGAGCGGCAAGGGGGAAGGCGTCAGTTAGCATACTTCACTCAACTTTGAGGTCGAGAAGACAACGCACGTTGTAGAAGGCGTCGCGGCCGCCGACGTGCATGTACGAGCTCGTGAAGTTGACGGCAGCCTGCGTGAGCGTCCAGTCGAGCAACCAAAGCGCGCCACCGAACGAGTCGCTCAAACCGTGGAAGCCCGAGCACGACGCTGTGTTGGTCTCGAGCATCGTCGTTTGCAGGTTGGCGTCGATGGCCTGCGCAATAGCGGCCGTGTACGTCGGCGTGAGCGAGAGGGCAAGCGTGTGGTTGAGGAACTCGGGGAAAATCTCTTGCGCGACCGAATCGGGCTGGTTGTTGCAGTTGTCGTGCGGGTAGCTGCGGATATGAGAGCCAATATTAGGTTCAACATTCGTCTTTGGAGACAAATAGGACGGGCTGGACGCACTGCTGGTACGAAAGGGTGTTCATGCGGTTGCCGTAGGTCCCAATCAGGTTGAGGTCCATGGCCTGAGTCGGGAACCAACTGCAGAGAGCGACCGCTTATCAGTACGAGCGGCCTCAGATAAACGGAGCAGGTGCACTGACTTGCAGCAGAAGTTGGGCAGCATGAAGTTGTTGAGCTGCGGCAGGTCGGGCGCAACATCGAGCTCATTCGACAAGAAGGAGCCAATCTCCTGGAACCAAGTGTCGATGTTGTACGTGTCGTCACGTCGGCGACCAGGGTAGCTGCACAGGGGCGAAGGACGATATGTCAGTGTGCAACCTGTTGGACGATGCACAAGGCGACGCACAGGTCTGGCTCGTTCGAAAGTTGGATGCCGATGAGATTGTCGCCGAGGTGCTGCTCAACAAAGTCGATGACCTGGAGCGGGTTGGTCCAGCCGTCGGCCGAGTTGTTGAGGAACGCGGCGCCGAACACCCACTGCGTCCGCACAAGGTCCGTGATGTTGCCCATGGCGTAGATGAGGTCCTCGGTGAAGAGGACATCGGGCGTGTTGGTGATGGTCGCTGTTGACTCTGCCTTCTCAAGGAACGAGCTGCAGGTGCAAAGGGAGGGTAATCAGGTTTGCTTGAGGAAAGGGGCAGGGTCGCGTGCATGCCGCGGAGCCCCTTCATCAAGCAGAGAGGAGAGGGACGTACCCTCCTGATCCGCCGTTCGGCAGTTCATCGACCGGGTACATGACGCTACCCTCCTGCGAGTTGCCGCCGATGCGAATGCGCATGCCCGACTGGGTGCGCACGCGCAAGTTCTGGACGTAGTTGAGGAACGGTGCGCGAAGCTCGATGGAGCTCGGACCCACTGAACGTGCGGAGCAAGAGGCAAACTCGCGTCAGTATCGAATTCGGTAAGCAGAGAGCAGGCTCGACGCCGGGTGAATAGGGAAGAGATGTGGGACGATAGGGAAAGGTTGAGGGGATGGATCGCACGCACACACTTGGTTTGCGACGGATAGCTCGATGCTATAGCCGAGGAAGTTGCCGGGCTGAGCGACCGAGAGTCCAAGGCCGGCAGCGACGTGTGCGTCAGCGGTCTCGTACAGCTGGTACGTGATTGCCGTCGAGAAGCCATCGGTGGGCGGGTCGGGCGACGTGAGAAGGGCGGACGAGTACGGCGTCGCCGAACTGGCCGACGCGACGGCGGCGCTGGAGGTGGACGTCGTGCTCGCGCCGGAGTCGCCGAGCGTCGTGTATAGCTGCCAGCGCCTGTCGACGTAGTGCAGCTGGTCCCAGCCGCCGTTGCGCGAGTCAGGCGACGCGGGCAGGGCGTGGGTCGCAGGAGCGAGCGCGGCCAAGGCCAGCAGGAGGAGGGCTGAGAGGGAGGAGGCGGCCATGGCGCGCATGGGGCTGGCAAGGGAAGACCGGTGGAGGGAGCGCGGGTCCGGGAGGAGGTGCGTGTCCGTGCCCTGCTGGCCAGTTGAAGAGGGGACAGAGGCCACCGGGGAGGAGGAAGGGAGGACGAGGACGAGGACGAGGAGCGAGGGCAGAAGGGGGCTGGCAGACGCGCCGAGCCTGCTTTCTCCGCAGTCGACCTCGCGCCTAGAACTCTGAGCCCCACAGATCGGCGGCTGCACGTACACCGACCACAACTACTATTGTGCGCACTCGACCAACAGGACACGCCCATGTCCGCACCTACGAAGCAAGCTCGCAGTTAGTGAGTACAAGGATGGGCACGAGACAAGGAACGAGATTGGCGAGAGGTGTGCGCGCGTCTCACGATGGAAGTGACCGCGCGCGCAATGACAAGATGACCCTCAGTCGAGCGAGGCATCACGAGGAAAGCAGCATATGCAACACGCACTGACGCGTAAAGTATCAGGGCGACGTCGTATGGCGTACTGGCGGAAGACGGCTTGGGCGTAGGAATTACGAGCCATGGCCCATCGCACGTCGCGTCGACGCTTCTAGTGCGGCGCGACCAGTTGTAACGTCAAGGGGCTGGCCGCGGCTTAATCCCGTCAGCCGCGACCCTACCTCCTTTTCTTCCACCCTTCTGACACATCAGACATGCCCAGCAACTTTCGCGAGATCCTTCAGATCTCCTTCAGCGTCGCCAGTTGCCCAACAGGGTCGAAGAAGACGAAGGGCGACGTCGTGCTGGGCCGACTCTCCCGCCCCGCCGAGGTTGCTTCGAGCAGGCCGACCGACCTCCTGAACGTCGAGGACGTCTGCCTGGCAGAGCGGGGCCAAGACCTTCCTGCTGCAGCTTCGACGCCAGCGCTATCAGCCGGGACGAAGGAGGGCTTTTACTCAGAGGAAGAGCGAGGCAGAGCCGGCCAGAGCTCGTCTCGCCCAGCGCCTGCAAAACGCGCAGCAGCCGACCATCAGCTCGAACGCTTCAGCGCACGATCCGTCAGCCGCTCTGAGCCTACAAGCAGCAGCCTGCGTTCGCCGCCGTCGTCGAGGTATGAGTTGGTGATGCTGCTGACCCACGGCGCCGGACTGCGCTGACTTTCCCCTTGCCGCGCTGATACGCCACGGGCGGGGTCTGCGCGCACCGTCGCGGGCAGCAAGCTCATCAGTTCCATCCCGAACTTCTGGGCCCAAACGCGCCAAGGTGGCCGGCAGGGCGGAGTCCAGGCGGGGTTGGACGTGCCATCGCTTTCAGGACAGTTGTGACAGTGTGAGAGCGGCGCTCGGAAGCAACCCTGATACGACGACTGACTGACCAACGCTACCTCTCTCTTACTCCTCTTGCGCGCAGGGCTCCCTCGGGCAAGGCGCGCGCCGGAGATCGCATCGGACGATGCGCCCCTCCTCTTGCGTGCCGACCATCGCTGTCACCCACAATGTGAATGCGGTCCATGAACGAGGGCCGCGCGACCTGGCTAGCGCCCGGAGCTGCGTCGGACGCCGCTGCGCTCAGCCTTCGCATTCTCGGCCGCTGACCTTCGTCGCTCATCCGCTCACAGCTCAGCTCTCAGATGGCCTTTTGGAGTTGCTGAACTCCCAGGGGGGATGCACTGACGGCCGTGTAGGTGGCCCGCCCAACAGCGACTGACAGGGATGACCAGGCGCCCTTAACCGCTTTCCCGCTGACTCTATCCCTGCTGAATCCTCTCGATCTCTCCTTGAATGCAGTTCCCACGCCTGAGCTCGCCCTACGCGCACAACTGCGCGAACCGCGGCTTCGCCCGCTCCGAGCTGCGCTTCGTCAAGGGCATGCGCCCGACTTTTTCGAGCACCGCGCCACGCAGATGCGCAAGCGCCGGCCCGACTGGGTGCTTGAGACGATGCTCGGGCGGCCGGCCCTCCGCCTGCCGTACGCGACCGCACTCGACCAGCTCGCCCAAGATCACCCCTTGCGTACACCCGGACCACGACGACCTTGCCCGAGCGGCGCGCTCATCCAGGGCGCTCGCTGATGACGTCTACGTCCCTGCTTCGGGCGCGTCTACCTCCTCCTCTCCCTCTCCTTCTCTACGCCGTCGTCTGCCTCGCCTCTGCTCCCATCTGTCCCGTCTCCTTTCTCTCGTCCATCCCTCTTCCCCTCTTGGACTGCCTGCCTCTGCCTCTTCTCGCATCATCCTTTTTCGCCTGTCATCCTGCCTTTTCCCGCGTCTGCTCTCTCATGGCCGTGCATTGAGTACGTTGGGTTCAGGCATAGGGCGATGAATATATGTGCACGCTGGTTCTGCTCTCGCGAAGTAGGTCCACCGCCGCTGCGCCTGGGAATACGCTTTCGCCCTGCTGATCGTCTCGCGTACCGCACTGCTCGACTTTGAGAAAGGTGATACTGTCGTCTGCGCGCGCGCTTGGACCAAGACAACGAAATGACCTTCGACCGAGCAAGGGCGGACGAGAACGCCAGCCTGCAGAGTGCTCGAGCGCCTTCGGGGTGTCTATCAGGGAGGGAGCTGAGCATGGCGCAGAGCCATGTATCGACATGGCCCGCCCATCGCAGTTCAGAAAAAGTCGACCTGCTGCCCGAGGCCGAGCTCGATCGCTTTGCGCAGGACAAGGCTCGTGATCGCAACGTCCTGTACGCTGAGGCCAACCTTTGCGTGCGGAAGGAGTGTATCGTCAATGCTGGACCCTCGCGGAGCAGAGCAGGAAAGCGCGCACCGACTTCCAAAGCGTCACCCTTCCCCCCGCCTTCTCCCACACGTCCCTCGCCGCACCGGACTCGTGGATCACCGTCCCTATCTCACACACCTCGCCCGCGTACTCCTGCAGCTCGCCCGCCTCGACCTTCGTCTCGTGCACGCCGTCAACGAAGACGACGCCTGCGCGGGCGAGGAGCGCGTCGTCCACTTCGCGCATGTGCGGCTTGTACGAGCCGATCAGGGAGATGTGCGCGCCGTCCTTGGGCTGCGAGCCGGGGAAAAGCGGCACAGTCGACGGTGTACTGAGTACGACGCAGGAAGACGCGAAGGTCAGGACGACTGCGCGGCGATGGGAGACGGGTGTGCGACGCACCAACAGAGGATAATGTCCGCGTCAGCGACCGCCGCATTGCGATCAAAGCCCGGCGTGCATGAGTGCTCGAGCTTGACGTCCGAGTGCTTAGCAGCGACCTGGTCGAGCAGGCTCTGCAGGCGCGGATACAGGGCCGTGCGTGAGGGCTGAGCGAGGAAGACAACGTGCTTGAGGGATGGGAACTGCAGTAGGTGAAGATGGACGTGCCCTAGGAGTATCGGGGCGACCTTTGTCAGCATGGTCGTACCCGGACGAGCGCGCTGAGAGAGAAGGACGCACAGAAGCTCTGGACGCCTGCGCCGAAGACGACGAGCCGCGTGCGGTCCTTCCCGTCGCTCAGCAACACCCGACTTGCCGCCAGGCTGCCCGCTGCCGTCCGCACGCCCGTCAGCTCGCTAGCGTTGACGGCACCGACGACCCTGCCCGTCTCCGCGTCGAGCACGAGCGTCATCGCAGGAAGGCCGGCCGTGTCGTCTGCCGCTTTGGGGACGGAGACGATCTTACACGCCGACCCGCCCGCGGCTGGTGCAGAAGACGGCATGAACAGAGTCGTGTGATGCGGGAGTGACAGAGCGATCCGGATGGGCGCTTGGATGTTCTCGCCTGGATGCGGGCGCGAGAAGGCAGCGAAGGCGTCCGTCTGCGAGGTGAGGAGGTCGTCGAGGGAGAGACCCTCCAGGGCCTGCGCGACGGCTGCTGCGGAGAGGACGGTGAGGGCACCGTCGGAAGACATGGCCGACGCGATAGCTGGGCAGATATCAGGAGGGTATGCGCAAGGACTACGCAGGGGAGGAGGGTCGGTCGCTGCCTGCGATGCCGGCGCATCGGTCGGTCGGTCAACTCCGCCTGGGGGGACGCGCAGCAGGCAGACGGCTAAGACGGACTCGCCGGATTGCCGCCAACTCTCAATTTTGGAAGGCTGGACTTGAACCGATGAGCAAAGCAAGCAGCTTGCTATAACAGCGGTTACAGATATGTCTACAAGGGTTGGGTATGCAAGGGAGAGATGTCAAGGGACAGATGGGAAGATGGATGGGAAGGAAGCGTGTCGAAGGGGGGCGAGAATGGATGTAGAGTTCAAACTGCTTTCAAGGACGATCCTACAATGACGGACAGGACTCGACAGGGCGAGTGCAAAGAAGAGGGATCAGGATGACGAGAGCATAGGAGACCACTGCTCAGGTGCTGTTGGAGTTGTCGGAGCACGAGAAGGGCGAGCCGACGGTTCCGTCGTTGAAGGCGTCCCTGATCGAAACGACGGAGGCCTGTGGGGCGGGGCAGATCGGTCAGCCCGAGCAAAAAAGGGCGGTGACTTCGGAGGCGCGAAGGGGACGAACGTAAAAACCGGCGACGAGGATGAAGAGACCAGAGAGGATCATGAAGATGGCGACGGCGTAGAGACACCAGTACCGCGGCGACGTGAGGCCCTCCTTGCGCTTGTAGTCCTCCATTTGAATCCATGACGCGCCGAGGAGCGTGAGACAGAAGAAGCCGGCAAAGATGGCGCCGATGAGGCCGATCAGCTGGTCAAAGAAGGGGATGACCTGGGCGATGATGAACGCGAGCGAGACGACGCCGGTGCAGATGGAGAGCCACGAGATCCAGTGGACCTTGGTCGACTCCTGCAGGTGGACCGTGCCTCGGAGAAGGCGGACAAAGCAGAACTTGGAGGCAAGGTCTGCAGCAAGACAGGAAGGACGTCAGTGACGCAATCCGTGCGGTCACACAGGGCAGCCATACTCACGGGCGTAGACGATAGGACCAGCGAGCAGTCCAGGCAGGGCGATTCCGTACGAGATCTTCTTGATGAGAGGGCCGGCGGATCCAAGTGCAGGCGAGGCGGTGTACTGGCCGCAATAGTACCAAACGACGACGGCGACAGTCGTGTAGAAGGAATACGAGAAGGCCTGGCAGGCGAGCATCGACTTGTTGTAGTCGCGAGGGTTCTGTGAAAGCAACGGAGAGACAGCGCATCAGCCGTCATTCACTCTCCATGCAGAACTCACTGCACGCACCTTCATTTCAGCAATAACCGAGTAGAAGCCGGGCGTGCCGCTGAAGGCGAAAATGATGTTGACGACAGCTACCATACCGTCGACGAACGTCGGGTTGTTGAACGCCTTGAGCTCCTTGTCGTAGGGTAGAGGGGCCGGGGGAGCACGCGCAGGACGGTCGGTGACGCCGACCGCAATTGTGACGATGAGAATGGCAGGGACGATGGCGAAGATGCCGACCCAGCCGAGCCACGAAATTTGCTTGAAGGTGCGCGCTGAGGAACCGATGCCGATAAGGATAGCAGCAACCACGGCGAACACGACGGTGCAGGTACCGTGCTCAGACATGGCGTTGAATGAGATGCTGGAGGCAAGGATACCGGACGAGGCGAGGAAGATCATGAAAAGCTGCCGACAGAAGTTGGGTTAGCACAAGGTGCAACCCACGCCACTCCCCACTGAACGCACGAAGTAGCCCCAGCCGATGACCTCGCGACCGATGCGGCCGAACATGATGTAGCCGACATCACCGACGGAGTGGACGCCCGGGAATTGCTCGCGGTAACGGCCAAGGACTGCGGAAAGGAGGGAGGGGGGGGGGGGGGTCAGCGCACCGGCGAGAAAACTCTTGGAAAAGACGCTTTCCAGACGCACTGTAGTCGCCATAAGTCGTCAGGACGCCGAGAACAGTGAGGACGATCAGGCCGGGCTGCAGGAAGTGAAGTTAAAATCAGCAAGTCGTGCGCGCGCAGAGGCCACGACGAGGGACCTAAGGGACGCACGACAAGTCCGAGCGTATTGAACGCATTGGGCAGCGAGAGGACTGCAGGCGAGCGGCGCAAGGGCACAGATCAACAACCTATAGCGAGAGACATCCCCACTAGGAGCAGGCGTCCACCCACCTCCAAGGCCAATTTGCGTCTTGAGCAGCAGGACAAGAGCACCAATCCAGCCCACAGCTCGGTAGTCGGGACCATTCTCCTTCTTGACAAAGACGTCGTCGACGCCTTCGGCATCCGAGATGGCGATGCTGTGCGGGTTCTGGCAACCAGCAAACGCAAGAGTAGAAAAGATTGACGGGTCAGCAAGCTGGGTGGTGGTAGGGGGCTTCGCGAATGAGCGAGGAGGGAGGAGAATTTGGGTGGAGGGCGACGGCCGCACCTTCTCGCGCTGGCGGCGGGGCGCGCCGTCGGGGGCTGCCCCCTTCTCAATGTCTGTCGAAGACGAGTCGAACGAGGGCGAGGCTGGTCGGATAGACATGCTGGCAACGAGAGGGCAGAAGAGGTGATGGGCGAAAACGACGACTGGAAAGTGTCCGCCGCTTTCTTGATGCTGAGGGTCCCGGGGGGCTGACGGGCGGCAAGAAGGAGTAAAAGCCGCTGGTCAGTCAATTACAACATCCTCCCTCGCCGAGCGGGCAGGCGTAGCAGGCGAAGCCCGCCGCCCGAGACTGCGTGGCCTTCCTTATCGAGCTCCTTGAGCGCGCATCCTACGGCTAGAGCAGGTGCGGAGAGCTACGGCTGCTCGGAGGACAGCTCGTCAGAGAGTGAGCAGCTGCTGCGCGCCGCCCGAGCGGCTGAACGAGTCGTCTCCAGGTTTGTGTCCTCTCCCCCACACCGGCAACGCATCCGAACGTCGACCCGCTTTCCAAGCCCTGGACCGGGCAGTCGCCGCCGGCGCACTTCATCAGCAAGGGGACGGCATCGACGATAGCGGCCCGAGCCCGACACTTGCGAGGCCTACGATGGATCAGGATGGGCTGATGGCCTCCGCGGCACGTCTATGAAACCCTGCTGATGGCCCGCCTGCGACTGACTCGCTGCTCGCCGCGGCACGTCTGCTGCCCAACACGATTCTTCACGAGCGAGGTTCGCGCGGCGCAGACGACAATGAGGTGCAGATGCATGCAGAGTTATATCAACGCCTGCAGTCCACCCACGCCCTTCCCACACTACACACACAACCGCAGTGAGCGACGGGGACTGTCAACAGCGCATGGTGACTTAGATGGTGCCGGCGTTGGTGATCTCAATCTTGGCCTTAGGCTTGCCCGAGTCGGAGCCGTAAGACTCGATCTTGGAGACGAGGGGCAGGCCGTCGACGACCTCGCCGAAGACGGTGTGCTTGCCGTCGAGCCACGACGTCTTGACGGTCGTGATGAAGAACTGCGAGCCGTTGGTGTTGGGCCCGGCGTTGGCCATCGAGAGGAGTCCCGGCTTGGTGTGCTTGATGGCGAAGTTCTCGTCGGCGAACTTGGCGCCGTAGATCGACTTGCCGCCGGCTGCGCGGATGAGAAAGGAGGACAGGAGGGTCAGACCACCGCCTAAGGGCAAAAGGAGGCAACAGAGAGGACAACGCACTTCCGTTGTGGTTGGTGAAGTCACCACCCTGGAGCATGAACTGGGGGATGACGCGGTGGAAGCCCGAGCCGGCGTAGCCGAAGCCGTTCTGGCCAGTGCAGAGCTCGCGGAAGTTGCGGGCAATCTTGGGGACAACGTCGTCGTAGCTGAGAGGAGGCGAGCGAGAGGTCAAAGCGTCAGCTGCCAGCGTACGAGGCCTTGACAGAGGCGAACGAGGGCGCACAGCTTGAAGATGACTGAGGCGTCAGGATCAAGAATTAGTGGCAGCACGTGCGGGGCAGACAATGCAAGCTCGACGTACTCTTGCCCTCGGGCTTGCCGTTGACTGGCAGGGTTTGGAGGCAAGGTCAGTGACGTTAGGTGGACCGGTCGCAGGAGCGAGACGCACTGGAGATGTCGAACTGGGCAAGGCAGGTACAAAAAAAAAATCAGCGACGAGAACCTGATGATCGCAAACAGCGGCGAGCAACAGCGAGGGAGAGGCGGCGAAAAACTCACGAAGACGTTGCTAACAGACGCGAGCGCAGAAGTCAGATACAGCGGTTAGCTTGGGAGAACGTAGCTGGACAGGCGGGGTGAGGGCCATCTCGCTGGGCCATCGACCGGCGGCGGCGATGGGAGCGGCAGGACGCACGACATTGTGAAGAAGCTGCGAGCGGAGGGACACGCGGGTCAGTCGGCAAGGGACGAGCGAGCGAGGCGGAGGGAAGGGCAGGCGGACGGACGGACGATGGATACAGTCGGGAGCGTACTGAGATGGGGATCTGTCCGAGCAGGGAGGAAGGCGGCGAGAGGAGAGTCTGCGGGCGAGCCTCAAAGATTCAAACTCCGCCCGCGTTTGCTCCCCCCGGGCAGCTGGCAGGGACGACGTCCTCCTCCTGCTACCGCCCCTTGCATCTGCTCCTTTCTCCCTCCTCTCTCTCCCGTCCCCCCTTCTTTCTTTCCCAACAAGCAGCCATGGCCAGCATCGAGGAGCTTTCCCTGTCCGACCGCGAGGAGGCCGCGCCCCAGCTCGTCTCCAACGAGACCGACCTCGACAAGATCGTCGTGCGTTTCATCCATCCCCCGCTCGATCACCCTGCCACGCGCCGAAGACTACTGGGCGGCCTTGGGGCGGTACATGGATAGGAGGCTTGGGAGCCTGCCGGGACACCCGTCGCGCGTCGCCGGCTGTGCCTAGGCTGTCGCGACACTGCTCGACGGACAGGTGTGCGCTGCTCAGCGACCTCAGCCGTTGGGCGGGCCCGAAAAGCCATCGTCCTCGCGTCCTCTCGCTCGCCAACAGCCCTGGATGATAGACGAGAACTGACCTGTCGACGCCCCTGTCTTTGTTGTCATCGCCGCAGTCGCGTTCTGAGCGCAAGGCTCGCCAGGCTCTTGCCAACCTCGGCCTCAAGAAGGTCGCTGGCATCACCCGCGTCACTGTCCGCCGCCCGAAGAACGTCAGTCCCTGCGCTTCCCGGCTTGCGCTACCGTTTGCAGCAGCGTCCAACAGCGCCTGACATGCCCGTCGTGCTTGCTTGTCGCCTTGCAGATGCTCTTTGTCGTCTCTAACCCCGACGTCTACAAGTCCCCTACCTCGGACGTTCACATTGTCTTCGGAGAGGCCAAGGTGCGTGCCCACTAGTCAGCTGCATCTATGCGCAAAGGCTGACGCTTTTTTCATCTCTTGCGCAGGTTGAGGACCAGTCGCAGCAGGCTCAGATGGCTACTGCTCAGCAGCTCGCTGCCGCCAGCGGCCTTGGTGACGAGGAGGACGGTGACGAGTAGGCCCCTCCTTCCGTGGCCCAGCTTCGCTCAGGTGTTAACGGCAACTCTTTCTGCCCTGCAGGATCCCTGAGCTCCAGAACCTTGTGACGGACAAGACCCCCAAGTCGGCGCCCCAAGCGACCGACGCTGAGATCGACGAGAAGGACGTCGAGATCCTGATGGCGCAGGCGTCGTGCGACCACGACAAGGCCGTCCGTCTGCTCAAGGAGGCCAACGGCGACCTCATCAACGCTAGTGCGTCCCTTGCCTTGTCGTTCGTTTGCTACGCAGCAGGACGCGCGAGTGCTGACAACCCTGCCGCCTGGACGATCTGCGCGCGCCTGCAGTCATGGCCGCCTCCGAGTAATTGCCTGCACGCTGTCCTCCTGCATACATGTACACTGGAACTGCAAAATCTGCTTGCCCCCGAGGCGTTATCTGCGTGTGCTGTTGGCTGACTGCGCGAAAGGGGCTCTTGCGCTGACCCCCCATCCGACGCGACCTCCCTCCAGCACCTTCCTTCCCCTCTCGCCAATTACCACCCCTTATGCAAGCACCTTTCTCACCATGTGTGCTGCCGGATCGCTTCCTCCAGCTCAGGCTTGGTCCTTGGGGTGCGCGCGCTGACCTCGAATGGCTCGACGCTGCCGCCGCTCGGCCGGCCTCCCCCCCCCCCCCCCCTTCCCTTCGCGCCCCGCCGTCTGCTGCCCGTTGACAAGACCAGGAGGAGCCAGCCTGGCTACTACACTCTTGCCAAAGGGCGTCGCCCGGGCGTGTACACGACCTGGCACGTCGCTCCCATCCTTGAGAGCAGCCAGGGAAGCAGCACGCACGCCTGACGAGCCCCTGGTGGATGGGCACTGCCCAGGGCCGAGTGCGAGCACGAGGCGACCGGCTTCTCGAACGCCGTGTCCGAGCGACGCCGGGCGCTTCTACAACGTCCCCTGTTCGTCCCAATCACTTTTGTTCGTGTCTTCTGGACTTCTTTGGGGGGGGGGGGGGGTTGCTGTAGAGAACCGCCGACCGCTCATGATGCTGCGCGCGGATCCCCTCCCTCCCCAGAGTTGGACGAGCTGGCCGGCGCCCGCCGCTGGCAAGATTCGCACTCCAAGCAGCTGTACTACGCAGTTGCTACCTCGGGCGTCCACGAGACCTGGTGCGTTCCGCTCGTCCCTTTGCTCGGCCCCTTTCGACCGTTGCTCGCAGTCAGCCAGCCACTCGCGACCGACGCAGGGAGGAGTGCAACGCGTAAATCTACAGCGTGCACGTCACAAGGATGCCAAGGTCGGCTGTCTGGAGGACACCCAGCTCTTCGCTCGATGGGGCTTAGGGTGAGCGCGGACGGCGAACTGCGCGCAGCCGGCGCTTGAGGCCTGAGGGGCCGGGTCGTGCGTGCGTAGGGCCAAGCTTGACGCAACGGCGATGATGCATGCAGACCACTCCTCTCTCTCTCTCTTTTTCTCCTTGCACTCTGAACTCCTCAGCGTCCCGGTTGGGCAAGGTGCATGAGGAGAGGAGTCGTACGCTTGCATGCGCGTCGATAGCACGGAGTTCTGCGCGAGCGACGACGGCCTCACCTCGACCAGCACCTCCCTTCTGCCATCGTCCCGAGATGTCGTCAGCGTCGTCTATCTCCAAGCTCGGCACAAGAGTCGGTCGTTCGGAAGCTTCTACAAGTCTCAACGTCGTCGTCACCGCCGGGCGACCTGGGTCGAGGGTGACCCCAGCGCCGTCGCTCTCCCAGCTTCGTGCGGCAATCGGCAGCTTGGAAGCGTCCGCTGGGCGACCCCCTGCTCAGGCGCCGACGAGCTTCCTGCCCCTCCGCGTCGCCTCGGGCTCGCCGGACGACATCCTCCCCTTCCAGTGGGGGTGGACCGTCGGCGCCGAACGGACGCAGTCGCTCGACTCGCTCTGGAACGCCATGGGCCCGGCAGTGCGCCAGACCCCCCACGCCGACGTCGACGGCGAGCGGATCCGCATGGTCGACGGGCCCAACCCGTGGTCGAACTCTCTGCTCACCGGGTCGCACCACAGGCGGCTCCAGAAGCAGAACCGCCTCAGCGCGCGCTACTGGGACCTGGTGGACGCGCAGCTCGGGCTGGCGCCGGCGCCGGCGGCGGCGGGCAGAGAGGCCATCTATCCTAGCTCCTTCGCCGTGGGTGGGGAGGGGCTGCTTCGTTTGTGAGCTCTGCTTCCACCACGTCCTGCTTCGTCCCTGCGCTCATCCGCCGCAACTTGCTCCGTTCCTACAGGGAGCGGCGACGCAAGACCACCGCTGTCGTGAGCGCCGCCCCTTCCTGTCTATCTTCCTCGTTCCTACACGCTGACTGACCCGCTGCGATCTTGGAGGCTGACTTCGGGCTCAAGAAGGCGCGTCCCATCCTGCGAAGGAGAGAAGCACGTTCCAGCAAAGAGCGGTTGGTTTCTGCGGAGGACGGCAGGACGGCCGAAGTAACGGACAGGGCGGACGCAGAGCACGGTGCAAGGGATGCGAGGGACGATGGCGCAAACAGCAGAACGAGGGGCTCCCCCCTTCCTCGCCGCGATTTCAAGAGCACAATTTTCTGAATAGCGATGGACATATATTGAAGGTCACAGAGGAAGGGCGAGGGGGGAAGGGGGGGGGGGGGGGAGGAGGGGAGACGAAGGGAAGACAGAGATGCCGGCGCGCATCATCTAGATAGCCTTGCACGACGAGTAGGTGCCGAACTTGGCGGCGAGGCCGTCGAAGGGGCCGGTGTGAGCGCTGGTGTAGAGCGACTCGGCGACGGGGTCGTTGGTGGAGCAGTACGACGCCGTCCACTCGAACTGCGTGGCCTTGCCGAAGCAAGCCGGCGTCAGGGTGAAGTGCTCGGTCCAGCTCGACAGGTTAGCGTTGAACGCCTGGGCGACCACGGGGAGCGTGCCGGCCTTCTCGCCTCCGACGCCCTTCCAGACGCGGTCGATGAGAACCGGAGAAAGGTTGCTGTTGCAGCAGAGGAGGAAGATGTCAGGCTCAGGCGCATTGGGGCAGCGCTGACAGCCACAGTAGACGCACACGTTGGAGACGAGCTGCTCGGTCAGAGCGATGGCGCCGCCGAACGAGAAGGTGCGCGTCGCGCCGGGCCAGTTGTCCTTGCCGGACGTCGAGGTGAGCTCGAAGCCCTCCCACTCAGCGTCAAAGAACGAGTCAATGACCGGGGAAATCTCTGCAGCATCGAGTTAGGTAGGGTCAGCGCGCTATATCCACCAGGGAAACTACGAGGTTCCGGACGCACTGTTCATGCCGACGGGGAAGGTCTGCTTGTTGGTCACCGAACCGTAGGTGTAGCCCTTGGGGCAGGGGAGCGTGCCAGTTGCACCCGCGACGATGGACGACAGGATGTTGCGGTCCTCGAGCGAGACGGCGGGGCCGGCAGCGACGAGGGGGGCAGCGAGGGCGAGGGAGACAAGGGCGAGCGGAGCGGCGATCATCTTGCGAGGGAGGGAAGGCGGCTGGAAAAGAGAGGCGGAAGGGGGGATTGGGCAGCTGCTTGGAAGGGGAGGGGAGGTAGAGAAGGCGGGGCAGAAGAAGGCGGCGAAGAAGCTGATGGAGGGGGAAGAGAATGGTTAACCTCGTCGTCCTTCTTGTAGAACCCGAGCAGGAGAGGAGCGACTCGCTGCACGCACCGGCGATCCCGCTCCAGATCGTGCGCTGATCACATCTCGTGTCTAGCTCTGCTTGGTGTCTCTCGCAAATAGCTCCCCTACTGTGCCTCTGGGCGGGGTCGCAAAGGCCGTGTCGGGCGACAAGCAGCGGCAGCTCCTCTCGCACGAGGAGGCCGCCGGCTCAGTTGCGCGTGCCGCGGCCGACGGGGAAGGCCTAGACCGGCGCCAGGTGGAGGCGGCCCAGGTGCGCGACGCAAGTGTCTCACCGCCGATCCGTTCGCTGGCAAGTGCACCCGTACAAGTCTTGCAACCACCGCTCGGTACCACAGACCAGACCGGCTGCACTTGTCAGCGGAGAGATTGCTAGTTGCGCCGGGTTAGCTAGGGGTGAGCAGAGCATTATTCACTGCCTTCGAGGAAAAGCACCGGCCATAGACCAGCGGCCTCTGATCATCTCTGCGTATCAAGTCCCCCATGCCACCGACCAGCAAAGGAAGTCAAGAGCAGCTCAGCTCAGACACATGAGCAGCCCGAGCGCTAGGTTAATGACCAACGCCATCATGGCGGCCATCTGCATGCGCCGGCTGCGAACGGGGAAACCACGTGAGTTAAGAACGATTTCAGCAGGTCAGAGGGGCTGAGCGCGGACGAACGGGAAGACGGTGCTGCCCATCTGGCTCGACTCCCGACCAGGGGAGAGGAACGAATGCGATTCGTTCTCCTTGAAGAAGAAGAGGGGCAACAGGGGGAAGAAGAAGGAGATGGCGAGGCCGGACAGCAGTGTCGTGTAGGTTGCCGGCTCGACCTCGACTGCGCAGAGCGAGACCGCATGTCAGACGCTGGTTGCCACTGAAGAGCACAGCAGGACGCACCTGCTGAGGTAGTCAGTGTACCGTCAATCCAGGACTCTTCCAGGGCCTGGGCAGCCTCATCGACTAAACGAGGAGGTAGCAAGACGCGCGGTCAGTTTGAGTGGACAGCGCATCATAGATGGCGCAACTGACGCTCAACGTCCGTATCCCTTGTCCTGTGAAACTGCCTGCGCATTGTCCTGACGTCGTCCTCGGACAGGCCGGCCGTGGCGCGGAGCAAGTCGAAGCCGCGCAAAGGCGCGGTGTTCAAGACCTGAAGCGTACGCTGTACCGTTAGGGGAGGACGATCTTTGACAGAGTCGGCATGGGAACACACCTCGGCAACACCAGAGTCCTCCTCGTCATTCTGCATCTCGAGCCCGACCGCACACTGCAGTAGAACGTCCTCGCTGTCGGCCGCATCGTCCTTCGACTGCGCATCTTGTGCACGAGCTCGCTCGCGCAGTTGCGCGATGTACGGCACGAGCGTGAGCGTCGGCGAGAGAACGCGTCCGAGGTGAATGAGCCGCATGTGACGACGGGCGAGAGCCGGACGGGCAGCACGGATCTGCGAGCGTTGTTGTGAGATGAACAGTCAGCCAGGTCTTCGAGAACGCGGCTGAGCTGCGCACGAACCTTCCACTTCAGGTCTGCGACGCTATCCGCCTCCTCTGCCCAGAACCTGAGATCTCCCGTTGCCGATGGTGCTGCGCCGCCTTGATCTTCCTCCTGTTGGTTCTTGTCCGTTGCGGTGGCAACCATGCCTCCCTCGGTGAAGCGAACGACGACGTGGCAACCCTTTCTGCGCGCAGGCTGCGAGCTGGCTTGTTGTTCGGGCTGAGCGCGCTGCTTGCCCTTGGCCCGTGACGACAGCGACGGCATACGGTGATGGTCTTCGGAGGAGTGTTGAGGAAAGGATGGTGGGAAGGACGAGGCTGACGGCGAGGGAGAGGACGGAGGGAAGGAAGCCGAGGGAGCAAGCGAGGGATGGTGCGTGGCGGTAGCAAGCGGCAGTAACGGCACCGACTGCGACGAGGACATGGCGGCGGTTGCAGCGCCGGAAGAGGGCTGTGCTGCTGTCCTTGAGCCAGATCTTGGACCGATGGGATGCCGCTCGCTCCAGGGGGGACAAGGTCGGCGTCGGCCGCAGCAAGCCTTGAGAGCGATTGTCGCGTCGGACCATCGTCAGCGAGCCGTCAACGGCCATGACGCCCGACAGCATACCCCAGCAGCTCCAGCCGGTCACGCTCGCGCCTGCGACGGTCCACACCCGCTCGTCTTACTCGTTCACGACCGGCATCATCTGCGGTCAGGTCTCGGTCTTCGTCCTCCTCTTCCTCGTCGTCCGCTACGTCGTCTTCGAGGATGGCAAAGCCGGCATGAAGCGCCGGGCAGAGCGCGCTCGCCAGGCCAAGCGACAGGTGCGCTCACTCGTTTCTGTAGGCGTGAGACGGTGGTCGGGGTCTCAAAGCGATGGGTAAAGCGACGCGGCGTGTACTGACGTCGTCCGTGCCTCTTGACGTCGGACGCAGCGTCGACCATCGCATCTGGCTCGTGTCTCGTCTGCTCCGCCGCCGCCCATCACCTCCGGCCAGCTGCTCAGCAAGGCCGGCTATGACATTAGCTCTCACCCTGCCGAGTCGATGGACTGGCTCAACGTGCTGTTCGCGCAGGTGCGTCCTGACTTCGTCATGCCGCTGCTTGACCTGCGACGTCCTGACATCACCCATGCCGCAGGTCCTCAGCAACTATCGTGCGAGCTTGCTGGCCCACAAAGGCGAAGATGGTGCGCGCGAGATGGTCGAAGGCTGGCTGAACCCGGCGCAAGGAGTGTCATGGCTGGTGCGCCTGCCTTTGCCTTCCGCGCGCGACCCGACGTAGCTGACAGCCCCCCTCTGAATCAGGACCCGATACGCGTCACGGCGCTCACGCTTGGCTCGTCGTATCCCCTCTTCTCGAACGCCCGCATACGGCCCTCTGATGCGTCTGGGCGCCTTGTGAGTCCCAGCGCACGACCTCTGCCTGGATGCGCAGGCTAACCTTTCCCTGTGCCGACGACCTCAGCGCGCGGAGACGGAGCTCGAGTACTCAGACTCGGTCACGCTCGCCATCGCAACCGGCCTCGTCATCAACTTCCCTAGGCCTCGTTTTGCGGTTCTGCCCATCAGCCTCGGTGTCACGCTCGTCGGTCTGCACGGCACGGTGCGCAGTCGCTCTTACATTTGTTCCCCACCTGACAACCGCTGATATTCCCTCCCTCTTGCAGATGACGGTGGAGATGCACTCTTCCCCTACATCGTCCGAGAATCCAACTCCGCATCAGTCGCTCCGCCTATCTCTCCATCCGGATTTCGAACTCGACATCGCGACAACGTCGCTCCTCGGCTCGCGCGCAAAGCTGCAGGATCTGCCCAAGATCGAGCACCTCGTGCAGAGCCGGCTCCGGCAGGCGCTCGTCGACCGTGTCGTGTGGCCTGGGTTCTGGGCCGTCGGCCTCCCGGCGCTCGGGAGGGGCGTGGCGAAGGCTGCGGTTGCTCCTACGCAGGGCGCGGACGACGACCAGGACGACTGGGAGCTCGACGAGGAGTGCATGGCAAACGAGAGCGCGCTCGCATCTGGCGACGAGGAAGACGAGGGCCGCGACCTGGTCAACGAGCTCGGCGAGAAGCTCCTTGATGAGGTGTTCGCCGTGGGCGAGGAGGGCTCGGCGGCGGCGGCGACGGCCCAGCGGCGCGGGACACAGCGCCGGAGAAGGCGGTCGTCCGGGAGCGCGGTCGGCAAGAGCCTTGACATGTCGTTCACAGGCGCTTTTGCTGGCAAGCCGCAGCTCACGTCGGCCAAGGCCGCGGGGCCGGCAGGCGCTGCAGCGACGAGCAGGCGGACGGGGCGCCCTCGAGAGCCACCGCGCAGGGAGACGGGCCTCGGCGGCGGTGTGCGCACGATGCCAGGCGGGAGCGACTGGGGTGTAGATGGTATGTAGCCCCTTGCGCAACCTGTCAGCAGAATAAACGTCTTTCGCAACGCCGCATGGGCGCGCGCAACAGGAAGAAGGGGTGTCATCAATATCGTTGAGGGGTCGTCCGGCCGCGGTGACCACGGGCAGGTGTAGGAGGAGGGGAGGACTGAGCAGGGGACGGCGGCACCGGCGTCGACAGCTTGGAGACGCCCAACAACGGCGTCTGCATCTTGTACGTGGCGGACGGCTGCCGGCGGGACTCTGGTACGGGTTCGGGTGTGACGGAGCGTATCGGCGAGGGCGAGCGGACGTTGTCCTCCGTCGCGTGCTGCGTGATGCTGACGGACGCGGCGACGGCGGCCGCACGACGCAGACTCGGCGGCGGCGCCTCCTCCAGGGCGGACTCGAGGGCGGGCGCTGCCGGCGCAGGGATCGGCACGCCGTTCGCGTCGACGCCGCCGAGGGATGGCACCGTGCGCTTGCTCGGCTTCGGCTCGCGGTCAGGCAGCGCGACCCCGCGTCGACCCTTCGTGTTGCGCTTCTTGCGCTTGAGCTCGCGCTCGCGCTCCTTCTCGCGCCGCTCAATCATCGCCTCGTCGAGCTTCTCGAACATCGGCGTGAAGCTCGCGTTGGCGACGTCCTCGGACCGGACGACGGACTCGACCGGCGGGAGGAAGGCAAGACGCAGTTCGTCATCAAGGACGGGCGTGCCGTCGAACGGGTGGCCGACGAGCGCAAGCGACCGCAGGTACACCTGCGACTGCTCGCGGATGTCGTGTGCGATCGCCGTCTTGAACTCGCCCGCCAGGCCGAGATCGGCGGCGTACACCTCGGCAAACTGCTCGATCGCCGTCTCCGGCTCGTTGATGTCCCATTCGAATGAGTCTGTCAGGTTGAGCGTGCCGACCGTGATGTCGAGCTGGAACGCCGGTCGACGGGCAGCATCAGCGTCGAGGGCAGAAGAACGAGCAATCGGACGAGCACACCTTGATCAGGATGCGCATGTCGTCTGAAGGGACACGACTCGACGACGCGACCGAAAGTGCGGACGTCGACTGATGCGACGCGATTTGCTCCTTGATGGACGTGATGATGCGAGGGAGCAAGGACGGCGCAAGGTGAAAGTCTTCAATCAGGTTCTGCGCGAAGAGCTCGGGCGTTACGACGGGCTCTGCAGGTAAAAGGACTAGTCGTCAGATCACGCCGGCTAAAGGAGTAAAACCGGGAGACCCTGAACGCACCCAGCACGTTCCAGGTGAACGTATCGCGGAAGCGCAGGTGCTCGCTGTCGATCTCAAGCCGTATTGGGATCAGGTGCTCCTCGATCTTTGCCGTCTGCTTGATCTGCACTCTTGTGCTGTTGACAGAGCGGGGAGAGCAGGGCATGAGCAGTCAGCGCAAGGACTGCAAACGCGGACGGAGGGGACGACGGACGCACAAGCGGATCTGCGTCCTCTGGCGCGACGCCTCCCACTTCTGCTTCTTGACCGACGGCCACTCGAACCCAAGGTTGCGCTGCTCCTCGGTTGGGTCACGCCTGCGCTTGGCCTCGGCGCCGTCGACCTCCCACCAGTTAGGCGGCGCGAGCCCGCCCGGCCGCGTGCGCAGGCTGTTCACGAACGCTTGCGAGCGCTTCTGGTCGGCCTCGGTCGACGCGAGGTACGCTTCGTCCTTGGCCTTCCACCGGCGGATGTTGGCGAGCTCATGCTCAGACAGAAGCGAAGACGTCGACGGTTCTGGAGGTGCAGGCGTTATGGCTGCGGTGGGGAAAGAGGAGGAGGAAGGCGTGTACAGCTGCGGCTGCTGCTGTTGCTGTTGCTGCTGCTGCTGCTGCTGCTGCTGCTGCTGCTGCTGCTGCGGGTGTTGTTGATGCTGCATCATGCCGACGCGAGGAGCTGAAGGAAAGCACGAGGAGGCCACGTCTGCAGCGCAAGACCAGCGGTGGAAGCACAGCAGATCAGCGTCTGGGCGGGCAGGTGCGCGGCGCATAGGGGACGCGTCGCAAGGAAGCTCGAGCCAGCGCGGGCCAGGAGGGAGATGCCCCCAGGCGAGACGGTCCGGCGCGCTCGCCGAGCGACACACACGAGTGAAGGCAGCACGCGAACAGGGCCGCAGCCTGGACAGGCGACGAGGACAGGCGCGTCGACGGCCTGGAGCGCAGCGAGCCGGTAGAGCGGCGAGGCCGGACTCACGCGTCTGGCCGAGCAGGGACCCGGGTCCCTCCGGAGCGAGGAAGCGTGCGGGAGGGGGGCGCGGCGAACGCGGGCTTCGACGGCGAGGCCCTGCGACTGCTCGACGGACGACTGGGAGCGCGCGCTGGAGGACTGGGAACGGGACGGGGCTGGCGTGCGAAAAGGGGCGGCTTCGGCGGAGGCGTGAGATAGCGTTCGGCAGCAGCTGGCGCAGATGAGTCCCGCGCGTCTCGCCCACCGACGAGCAGCCTCATCACGACTCAGATCCATTCGCGTTCCGATCACTTGTCATGCAGCAGCCTCACTATCTGCTCTTCTGCTGTCCGGTGTACGCTGCGCGATCACGCGTCTGACCCGATGAGCGCGCCGCTCCGGGCGCGCGACCGTCTTCAACGCTTCCGTCTCCGGCCCTATGCGCCCCCTACATCACACGCGCGCGACATCTGCAAACGTTCCTCCTGTCCCTCCGAGGACTGCCCACGGGCCCTACGTCCCCCAAGCCGATGATCCCATCTTCCTCCAAGCCCACCCTATGTTGTGTGACCATCATGCCATCATCCTCAACAGCCGCTCTGGGCGCCGCTTTAGGCCCAGGTGGCGGGACGGTTGGCGGCGAAGACACCTCGTGCGCGGGTGATCTTGTGGGGGAGGGGGAACTTGAGCCCGGGGACGAGGAGCTGCCTGCGAAGCGGGAGAAACGCGACGACGGCAAGGGGGTCAGCGTGTCTGAGCACGACAGAAGCTGCAGCGGCAGGCAGCGAACGACGGGGCGCGCTGCTGGAGCGAGGACATGAACGCACTTGATGTAGGGCCTCTTGATGTCGGCGGTCTTCTCGATCTCGACGACACGGAGGATGTGGATCGACCTAAAGCGAGCACGGTGGCGGGCGGCCATGTCCTGGTAGAGGGCCTCGACGGCGTCGACGCGCGAGAGCTCACGGTACTCCTTGTACATGTTGTGGGTGCCCGAGCGCGAGTCGTAGCGGATCCAGACGCCGAAGTTCTTGACCTTAAGCGGCTTCTTCTCCGAGATGATGTTGACGGCAACAATCTCTCCCGAGGCCTTCTTGACCTTGTGGAGCTGGCGGAGGAAGTACCAGAAGCGCGACTTGGCGACGACCTCGTTGGGGGCGAAGATCCTCATGCGGAAGAGCTGCGCAACAAGCAGCACGGACAAGCGAAGCAACCCCTAGCGTCAGCCCAGCCGCCCTTCCTCGTCCCCCCCAACACCGGCGTGGACGCACCTTGGGCGCCGGCTCAGCCTCGGTGGGGAGCTTGCGGCCAAGGACCTGGTACTCGATGAATCGTCCCATCTGGAAGGAGAAGCGCGCGCGCAAGCAACAAGGTCAGCGAGCTGGTCCAGTCGCCCGGCTGAAGCGACTGCAAGGGCCCGACGGGTGTTGCTAGAACGGAGGAGCGGCAAGCGACTGGAGGACGAGGGGAAGGGGCGGCGTGGGGAGGGTCTACTCACTGTGCTTGATGATCTTGACAGAGGTGACGGGCACGGCGAGGGCGGCTTGGGCAGGCGCTCTGGCGAGCGGGCGGAGTGCGCGCGGGGCGGCGGCGGCGGGCGCGGCGGCGCGGGCGGCGCGCAGGGGCGGGGGGGCGCGCGGGCAGGGCGCAGCGGCAGCGAGCGCGCGCGCGCGCAGCGGGCAAGCCAGGGAGAACCCCGAGTAACGGGGTAATGTCGAGGGCTACCGTGGGGTCTGACGATTTCATCGATCGGTTGGAAGAGAGCCACATGTACTAGTGAAGGGTCAGTTCACTGCAGAGTTACAAATCCTCGGCGCTGGCTGACCGTAAGACATCTCTTCTCCTGTGTTACAGGTCAGCGTAACTCCCTCCCCCCGCCGCCGCCGCCGCCGCCGCCCCCTCGCGCGCGGCGCTGCGCCCGCCGCTGCCGCCCGGGGGCTGGAACGAAGCGCGTCCGACCGGTCAGAGTAGCTGCTTTCCCCCGTCCTGCCCTGTGAGTCGTCCGAGGCAGCCCCGTACAGCAGCATACCTCTTTGCTGACCCCAGGCCCCGTCGCCCTCCTCGCCCCGCTCCGCCGTCGCACCTCTCGTTTGAACCGTCGCTCTCGGTCCCTTCCTCCGCCGTCTCGCTCGTCTCCCCCGTCCGTCGGCCGCGCTACTTGCTTGCTACCCCTACAGTCTCAAGATCACCCTTTCGCCCAACATGGAGCAAGTCGAGAAAGCCTACCAGAAGCAGCACCTCTTCCAGAACGCCAAGGCCAAGGGTGCGTAGCTCCCTCTGAGCTGCAAGCCGCGGCGGCGTGCTGCCGCTTCGGCCAGCTCGAGCAGCGCTCAAGCACAAGCGCTGACGCTCGTGCTGTCTATTCTTCTTCGCCCGCCTCCGTCGCTGCTCCCGACCGCCCCGCTGCAATCGATCGTTCGCGTGCGGTTGTGCCTGGTGTTGCCTTGGGGGGGTCATGCTGTGTCGGTCGTCTGCTGTGCTGGGACTGGGTGTCGTGATGCGCAGGCCTGAAGAAGGTGTCGGGCAAGACCCAGCGCTGGTACAAGGACGTCGGACTCGGCTTCAAGACCCCCGCTGAGGCCATCAACGGCACCTACATCGGTACGTGCGACGCCGCTCTCGTCACCCGTCGTGTGATGCCCGGCCTTAGGAGGGAGACTCGGTGGGAGGAAGGGGGTTAGGCCGGGCAGGCATGACAAGCGGTGGTTCATTGGGCAGCCGGCTCATCACCTACACCCTGTCTTGCCCCTGCAGACAAGAAGTGCCCGTTCACTGGTGACGTCTCGATCCGAGGCCGCATCCTCACCGGCAAGGTCGTCTCGGCCGGCAAGATGACCCGCACCATCATCATCCGCCGCGACTACCTTGTACGTTCCCCTCCCTCCCTGCTCCTCTCCTCACAGGCAGGCAGCAGGGCTGACACCGTGTCTTGTGGTTCTGTCCGCAGCACTACATCCCCAAGTACTCGCGTTACGAGAAGCGCCACAGGAACCTCGCCGCCCACTGCTCGCCTGCGTTCCGCGTCGAGGTCGGCGACAACGTCACCGTCGGCCAGTGCCGCCCGCTCTCCAAGACCGTGCGCTTCAACGTCGTCCGTGTTGCCAAGGTGCGTGTGCCATCGCCGTCCTGTTTGCGCGAGTGTTTTGTGTCGGCCTGAAACTGATTGCTCTCGCATCCTCCGCCCGCGCAGAACCGGGCTGCCGCCAAGGCCTTCTCCAAGTTCTAAAGTAGAACCTTTCGCTGAAGGACCCTGCTTTATGACTATGACAAGACTCGAAAACCTCCATCCGCATGGGTGTCTGCGGAGGTGCTGGGGTGGGTGGGAAGGTGCGCAGCGCGACGGTGGACAGCGGCGGGCGAAGGAGTGGCTGGGTTGCATACAGCAGAAGCAGGACTGGACGCGCGTTCACTTGCGCTTCAAGACGACTGGCATGAGTGTACAGGCTGGAGAGGAGGGGGCCTGAGGTCAATGGCCGGTCCTTCCAGGCGCAGTCAGCCGTCCACCGTCCTCTCTCGTACGGTGCAGCAGGGCTGCCTGTTTGCTTCGTCGCGGCTGAGCTCTGAAACGAGGCATGCATCAACCTGCGTGTTCTCCTGCATCCTCCCTCGGTGACGTCCGCCCGCAGCAGCCAGCCAGCCCTACGTGGCCATCGCGACGTCGCCCGTCGCACCGCCGGTGCCCGCGCCGACGTCGACGGCCGAATCCTTGGTCCCGCCCAACCCGAGCTCCTTGAGCAGGCCGTCGACCTCGGGCCCCGAAAAGATGCGCGCCAGCGGCTTCTGCGTCGCCGGGTTGAGCGTCAGCGTCGCGAGCTCCACTGCGGGTCGGGGCACGCGTGCGGAGGGAAGAGTGCGTGTCAGCCAGCCTGCGAGAGTGAGAACGCCGCGCGAGGAGAGGGGTTCGACGCACGCTTCTCCGACCCGAGCTTGGTCGTGTCCATCGTCTTCGACATGACCTTGAGGCAGAGCTCGGTCGCCTCCTTGACCGTCATCGTCTCCTTGTAGTCCTGCTTGAGCAAGCTCGTCGCCCTGCATGTCCCGTCGTGCGCGCATGCAGATCGTCAGCGATCGCTTCCCGTGCACACCGCGCGAGGGACGGCCTGCGCTCAGACGCACGTTCCGTTGTTGGCGCCGATCGCCGTTGCCTTCCACCCAGAGTAGTTGCCGCTCGGATCCGACTGGTACAGCTGGAACTTGTAGAGCTCGTCGTAGCCGACGTAGAGGAGCGACACGCCGAACGGCCGCAGGCCGCCGTGCTGCGTGTACCCTTGCTTGAGATCACACAGCTTCTGCACGAGCGCCTCGACCGGGATGTCGTCGTTGTAGTTGAGCAGGTGGTTCTGCGCCGCCGTCCGCGCGTAGTTGATCAGTGATGTTGCGTCCGCCGTGTAGCCTGCGATGCCGGTCAGGGTGTTGCTGCGAATGACCCAAGCAAGGTGAGGGATCAGCTCGGAGCGCAGCGCTCGACGGGTCGCACTGCGAAAAGGGACGCACTTGTTGAGGAGGAAGATCTTCTCGCCGCCTGCCGCCCAGGCCTCACCGCCTTCGCCGCCTTTGGTCAGGCCGAGGTCGAGCAGCTTCGACGTGACCTTCTTCTCGGCTGCAAGCACGACGCCGTCCGACGCGAGGATCGCGAGCACCGAGCCCGCGTGCGAGATGGCCTCCATCGCATACTCGACTGGAGCGGGTGCATGGGTGATCGTTGTCAGTCGGTTGCTCAAGGCGGCGATGCGCCTTGAGCGGAGGGGGACGCACTCTGGTACAATCTCCCTGTGCGACGACGATGTGAGCGCAGGCGGACGTGGAGCTTGCGGTCAGCTCGAGCTCCGACCACGGTGGCATCTGCCGGCCGCCAGCCGATCTCAGCGCGAGAGAAGAACGCACCTTCCGGGGAGAAGATGGTCGTTCTGCCTGTGGGTTGGCGGGTGGAAGCACGAAGCAAGGCCGGTCAGCCCACCATCTCTGCGCCTGCGGTGTAGCGGGGAGGCGACGACGCACTGTCGTAACGGCGGGCCTGCGGCGGGCGGACGACGTCAGTCAGTCGGCAGCGGGCGGCGCTAGCGCGAGCAGCTGCTGAGAGGAGCGTACCATGCTGGAGGGAGGGGAACTGAAGGAGAGGGTCGGTGGCAGGAGCAGACGAGCAGCTCTCTCGTCGTCTGCGCGCTCGCTGCTGGCGGGGGCTTTGGGATTTCCCCCGAGGCGCAGCTGCCTGCCGTCGAGCTCCCACACACACCGACACCCCATGCCGTCCGCCGCCTCGCCACCCCCGGCGCACGCTAACGGCGCCTGGACGACCTCCCTCTCCGTCGCCGTCGCGCCCGACGCCACCCTCCCCCCGCCCGAGGGCCTGCCGCTCGCCTCGACGTCGTCCCACCCCTTGCCGCCGCCCAAGCAGGCCGCGCCCGTCCCGCTTCCGGCCGACCCCCTCAGCTCAAAGGCAGAGGTCAAGGCCGTGGCCGAGCCTACGGGCCTGTACGGCCCCTTGCTCGAGGTCATGGCCGCCGTCCGGACGGAGGTCAACGACGTCCTCACCGGCTGGAAGGAGTGGGAGGACGCCGCGCTAGGCGGCGTGTTCGCAGCGCAGAAGCAGGCCGAGGCCGCTCGGACAGGCAGCAGGAACGGCAGCAGGTCGACACGCGCAGGCGACGGCGACGACCCGGACGAGGACGACGAGGACGATGACGATGACTAGAGTCTTGCACGCAGCCTGCAGCTTGCCTTGCGATCTCACGTCAAACTGGACAAGTGCGTCGCCGGCTGGAGCTCAGTGCCTATCTCGCTCAAGTCGCGGTTGCAAACTCTATGCACGGGAAGGGAGGGGGTGGGAGGTCAAGGGAGGGGGTGGGAGGTCAAGGGAGGGGGTGGGAGGTCAAGGGAAGGGTGGAAGCATGCAAGAATCAGGCGCAGCCCAGGTATGATACAGTCGCAGAGACGGCAGTTCTCAAAGACATCCGCCTCAGCAGCGGAAGGCTGCGCTTTTACTTCGAGTAGCGGGGAGGGGCTACAGTGCATCAGAGCATCGAGGCAGTCACGAGCGTCAGTGGAAGGGCCGAGGCTGGACGTGACGACATGGAAACGACGCACGCGTCTGCTTGCCATCCGGCGAGGCGCCCATCGTGTCCGCCGACGAGCCGGCGGGCGGGGCGGCGCCCTTGGGCGCAGGCTTGGTCGCGATGATGAGCTGCGGATGTGATGCGTTCGAGGGAAAGGCGTCAGCCAAAGAAAGGCAGGAGGGGGGGGGGGGAGGTGGGGTTAAGGGAAGCTGGAGCCACGACGAACCCAGGTCGAAGCGAGCGCGCCGGCGCCGAGCTTCAGAGAGCCGAGGCAAACAAGGACGGGATCAGCAGCCTTCGGGCTGTGCGATGCGATGCATCGAGAGGGATCACGCACCATGTACGCGCCGTACTTGGTGTAGAAGCTGCGCGTGTCGACCTGGGCGTACGAGCGGCGGCCGACGACGGCGGCGGACGACTGGCGGAGCGAGGCGCGCGCGGTGTTGAGGGCGAGCATGCTGGCAGACGAGTGAAAAACGAGGAGGTGAGGACTAGGGTGGGAGGGCGATGGGTGTTGCAAGGCGACGATGGCTAGCAGAGGGGAGATCGTGGTCGTGGAGCAGCCAGGGCGGTCCGAGGGCGGAGTCCGGGGGATGTCCGTCATCAGCAACAAGTTCTTCTGCGTCCGACCTCACATCACTTGCAGTGATCAAGCTCATCAGCGTACTCCATTGCAGAGTTGTTGGGGGTTGGTTGTACTTGGGTTGGGAGGCAGAGAGGGGTCGTAGAGGGAAGGAGAAAGGGTGGGTGCGGGGAGAGATACAGCGCTCGTGAGGGAGGCAAGAAGAGGTCGATGCAAGGGAACGGAGAGACACAACGGCAAAGGCGGGCAAAGGGAGTAAGTGGGGTATCGGTCGCGTGCGCGATGGACGCAGCGCATAGGAGCTTCTAGTCCGCTGGAGCACGTAGGGCAGTCGAAAAGGCTAGTCGACTATGAGACTGACGCAAGCACGGTGCTGTTCAGCGGCCGGCCCAGGCAAACGCGCGATCTAGGCAGCTTCACTCACCACTCATCGGCTCGACACCCGTCGTCTTCTCCAGTGCGCGGGAGGCAAAGTCTGCAGGCGGCGCACAGGAAAGGGTCAGCGCTGCGCGTCTGAGTGAAGATTGCGAAGGTTAACTCACATCGCACGTCCGGGTCACTGTCGCCCGCCAGCTTCTCGAGCGCCGGCACGACCTTCCTCGCCGCGAGCTCCTGGCCCTCTGCGTCTGTCGACACCGTCACCGCGATCGTCTCAAGCGCCTTGGCCACGTTGAAGCGGATGTTGGGAATCGGGTCCTGAACGAGGTTGAGCGCCGTGTCGAGCACGGAATCACGGATCGTTGGCAGGTCGAGGACAGGAGTGATGGTCTGCAACGCCGCGACGTGGTCAGCGGGGTCAAGCGCCTGCCAGACGGGATGGACAAGGACACACAGAGATGGCGAGGATGGTCGTCATGCGGTAGAGGTAGTTGGGGTGCGAGCCCATCGCAAGCACTTGCGGGATGATTGTGCGGCTGGCCCACTCGACGCCAAAGACCTCCGTAAGCTTCTTGAGGTTGATGGTCGCGCTCTCGCGGATGCTGAAGACGTTGTCGCCGAGCCAGCTCATGCACAGGTTGCCGAGCTTGTCGTCGAAGAACTGCACGCCGAGCTGCGTCGCGAGCAGCGGGATGTACTCGATGATCGCCTGGCGCACGCGCCACTGCTTGTCCTCGGCGAGATTGATGATGGCCGGCAGTAGCGACTGTGAGAGCAGGTCGATGCCGATGACGTCGTTGACGAGCTCGAGCTTGCCAATGAGCTGCAGGCGGACGTCGCTCTGATCGTCTTTAAGCAGCTTGAGGAAGAGGGGCAGAAGGTGCTCGATGGTCGCCTCCTTGCCGAGCAGCGGAGCAAGTCCGCTGATCTGCGCGCCGAGAGCAGCTTTCACATGCGGCGATGCGTCGGCGGCGAGGTCGCGGACGCACGGGAGCAGTCGGGCGAGAACAACCTCGCGGTCAAGCAGCGTGGCGAAGCCTAGAGTTGCGGTTGCTCACCTGGTCAGTCAGAAGCTCTAAGCGGCAAAGACAAGACGGTACAACGCACCAGGGATTTGCGAGGCAGCAGCCGTCCTGACCTCAGCCTCGTTGTCCTTCAGCAAGCTCACGAACGCCTGGATCATCTCCTCCCGCCGGATGTCCTCCCCAACCGCCTTCGCGAGCGCGTTGAACTCGTTGCCGACCATGTAGCGCACGCGCCAGCTCTTGTCGCCAAACGCAGACCGCAGTGTCGGCAACAGGTACTCGGCAACCTCCTCCGGGCTCATCTGCTCGGCGATTGCGATAAGCGCGGGCACCGTCAGAAGCCGGACCGAGTCCTGGTCGTCCGTCGAGAGCTTGCGGTAGAGCGGGACGACGTCAGAGAGGAGGAGGGCATGCGCGTCGGTGAAGCACTTGGCGTAGGGCTGCGCGTGTGCACGAAGAAGGCTGCACGTCAGCACCCGGACTTCATCCGCAGTCGAGAAGAAGACGTACGCCAAGGTTCTTCGCTGCTGCACGTCGCACCATCGGCGTGTCATCCGATCCTAGCCCAGCGAACAGCCGCCTCATCTCCTCCTTGCCCACATCCGTGGCATTGGGGTAGACGGGTGCGAAGAGGGCGCACGCCGACGTCCGTGAGGTGAACCAGTCGCCAGTCGAGAGGCGCTTGAGAAGAGGCAGGTAGTGCTCAATGAGCTGGACAGGGGAGAGCTGGGTCGCGATCTTGGTGAGGGAGTCGGACGCCTGGCAGCAGAGGGAGCAGAAAGTTAGGCAAGTGGGCAAGAGGAAGGGGCGAGCTCGAGACAGACCTTCTCTCGGACGAGCGTCTCCTCAACGGCCGCGAGGTTCTCTAGCGGTCCAAGCACCAGGTGTGCGTACTCACGCCCGCCAACAAACTCTCCGAACTCGCCCAGCTCCTCCGCCAGCGCAAGTAAAATCTCGTCCTCGTCATCAAGCTGGTCCTGGAGGAAGGGGATGAGCTCCTCCCGCGTACGTTCCGGGCCGAGGGCGAGCGCGATAGTTGAGAGGCGGCGGATGGAAGTGAGTCGGAGTGAGACATCGTCCGATTTGAGTTCGTCTGCATGGAGGGGGAGCGCTCGTCAGGCGCCCTACCTACACAGGCGATGGGCGAAGGGGAGACGAACCGATGAGGACGGCGATGGGGAAGATGTCGGTCATGGTGCGGACGCCCGGCAACGGTGACAAGAGCGGCTGCGAGAGTAGCTTCAGTCCGCGAGTGAAAGCGCAGACGAGGACACAAATCCAGATGAGAAGCAGAGAGAGCGGGGGGGTTGCAGGTGGACGAGATGAAGGCGGAAGGTCGAAGGTGAGGTTGAGCGAAGGTCAGCTCGTCCTCGCTTGGTCGCGACGACCGCAGCGAGAGGGGCGCACGAGGGAGGCTCACAAGAGGGGCTGCGACGGCAAGTCGGCAAGTTCGAACGGGCGAGGAGATGGTCCGAGAAGGCAGCGGGGTTCGTTGACGACGCGAGGTAGGAGCAGGCGAGCCGGCAAAAGTTGGAGTGCGACGCGGGCAGTGATGCAACGAGCGGTTGTGCAGCAAAGCGAACAGCGGGGCATCAGCTCCGAGCCGTGCGACGGCGGCATGAAAGGACGCAGGGACATACCTGAGGCGCAAGAGGGGTTGAGAGGTCTGCTGGATTGGGGTCGACTGCTGAGCTGCAGATGGGCTCGCGAGTTGCTGGCGTCGTCGCGCGGCAAGCGGAGTGTGAAAGGCCCGCAGTGATTCAACTGTGCTTACAGGCTACACATGATGCTTGTTCTAGCTCAGAAATCGTCGGAGAGATGGCCGAGTGGTCTAAGGCGCTGTGTTTAGGTAACCTAATTCCGCAGTCTTCGGGCGCGGGTTCGAATCCCGTTCTCTTCATTTTTTACGCCGTACTTACAGTCCTTTACGTGAGCCCTGTTCTGCTCAGAGTCAGTGCAGCAGCTCGCTGACTGGACCTCACCGGCCCGCGCGCAGGACAGAATGCCGTAAGTAGGCACACCGATGCTCTAAAAGATAAACTATGACGGGGCATCTGTTCGCAGTGAAGCAATTTGCCCGCCAGCGCAGTGGGTGTGGGTCTCCCGGATCCGGAGCTGGACGATGAGAAGGCGAAAGGAGGAAGTAAAGAGCGACTGGATCTCAAAACGCGGAAAGCGGCAGGGACAAGAAATCGGGACGCGACCACTTTGCGAGCTGGCTTCCCTCATCCTCCCTCTTTTACTTGCACGCTCAGTCACTCTCGCCGTCCCGTCCGCATGACAGCCACTCGTTCGACCCGGAGCAGGGGCAAACTTGGGGGGGTCGAGCAGCAAGCCCAGTCCAAGTCTCACGATGCACGAGCGAAAGCAGAAGATCCAGGCAGCCTTGCGGGGGCGAACCGTGGCCACGTCGGGCAACCCACCTTCTTTCGGCAGCCCGGGGCACGAGCATGGCGTGGAGGCGTCAACACTGCCAACAGGGGCATCCAGAGCAGTCGCGTGGAAAAAGCCGCCCACCAGCAGTTGCTCACTCCTGCACAAGAGGAAGTGCTTGTCCAGCACCGATTCCTGCCAGGCGAGCGAGGAGCTCCCATCACCACCACCTCGACACGTAACTACAGGGCTTACATGACGCAGGATGGAAAGCCGCCAGGCAAAAACTGGCATCTTAGCTTTCTTAAGCGGCATTCCGAGCTCAAGGCGAAGTAAGTGTCTGGCGCTTGCTGTTGGAGGCGGAGCATCGTGCTGACTCTAATCGAGCGCGGTTGCGACACTGACACTGACAGGTGGATGAACACAGTCGACCCCAAGCGCGCCCAGGCTCAAAACCCCAAGACCTAACGCCGTCGCCCAGTACATCGAGCTCCTGCGCGGTACGACCGATCAGCACGGGATCAGACTCTGCGCAGGGCGGTCAGGGCCCAGGGGGAGTGAAGGGGCAGTGCACCGCACGTCACCTGGGTCCCCATATGCTGACGTTGACGCGACTTTTTCTCCATCAACGCTGACGGTAACTTAAGACATCTACAACATGGACGTGTCCGGTTCGGCTGAGTACGGAAACCAGGGCAAAGGCCATCGTCCGCGGCACAATGAAGAGCGCCAGGAATCTCGGGAGTAAGTCCAAGGAGAATATCACCGTGGTGGAGACCGTCCCAGCCGAATAGGTGCGTCCTTGTCTTAGAGTAGACGGGTCCGCTATCTGACGAAAGCAACTCTCCCAGTGGAGCGTTTGCCTCACCGATGATTATCTTCCAGGGTCAGAACCTTATGTGGCGCTGGCTTGGGGAGGGTGACTTTGGCTTCCCGTTTTTTTCACTCTTCCGCCGTGCCGTCCCGATTCGCTGATCTCTTATCTTCTCTCCTTGCGGACCCGGTTAATCATAGCCTCGGCTGCTCAGAGCGCGGCTGGATCGACTCCGCGCTTGTGCTGAAGTGGTTCGAGAAGGTGTTCAGGCCGTTCGCGACTGCTAGAAGAGAGCGCCTGTTGACATACACACTTGCAGCCGCCGCTGCTCGAGCTGGCGCGCAAGAGTGGGGTCGAGATTGCATGTCTCCCTCCCCACACCACCCATGCCCTTCAGCCGCTCGAAGTCCGTGTCTTCTCCGAGCTCAAACGCGAGTAAAACAACATCTTGACGGCGCTGCACGAGTCGCAGGATAAGGTACATCGTCTTCTCAATGCAGTGCTCCGCTAGACCGACGTTGACACCGCAGACTTGCTTCTTTCCTCTCTTCGTCCTTCAAGGCTCATAAAGACACGTTTCTGAAGCACAACGCCGCAGCTCATACCAAGGTCATCTCTCCAACGCTCGCGGTTGACGCCTTTTGTCTGACAGGTGTCTGGCCATGCGATCCTTCAGCGATCACAGGTGTCTGGCCATGCGATCTTTCGGCGATCACTAGCGACCTCACTTCGCTCTTCGCCTCTGTCAGCGCTTCGGCACGACGTGTTCATGTACCTACTGCAGCTTGAGTTTGGCGCCTTGCCTGTGACCTTTCCGTGGGCCGGTTGTTGAAATTGCCGCACCAACGCCCATAACTGCCAGTGCCACTGCCAGTGCCACCTCCATTTCCACTCCCGCTCCGCTGCCTGCCAGTGCGAGGGCCACCTCGCGCTTCATTCCGAGCCCCAACCGACCCACGGCCACATGACCACATTTTCTGTCCACGCCTGAGCAGCAGGCTATTGCTTACAGCCCAATTCACGCTTGATTTAGGATGCACTCAAGCTGGCGCAAATTGAATTCGAGCTTATGTAAATCAAGGAACACAAAACGCGTAAAAGCGGACGAGCAGACGTTCAACCGCCCGGGCTCCCCGACACGGCGGGCGTGGGGCCCCCGGGGGTGGGTCTGCTAGTTTGTCCTTGCGCCATTTTTCGACCGTCATCCGCTTACTCCTAACTCCTTCGCCTGCTTTGCTCGACTTCAAGCTCAAGTGGACGACCCCGTTAGCACACCCTCAGGCGACCTCCTTTGCGCCTGTTCTCCCTCCAGCCCTTGACCCTGGGCTGCTCGACCCAGCGCTATTGTCGCCCGGCGGGCCTGCGCCAACCGGCGACGCCAATTGCGTTCTGCGGTGATCTCCAGCGGGCTTTGCCCTGTTTCCTCCTCCCCCGTCGTCTCACCCGGTCTTCTTACTATACGACAACTCTACTTCCTCTACAGCGTTCAGCCGGGCGATGTTCGACCTCTCCAGGCCTGGCTAAGCAGAGGGGTTGGCGGTTGGCCGTGGAAGGCCATTCTCGCATCGCGCTCTAGGTGCGTCCGCTTGTCTTCGCCGCGCGCGATCGCTCCACCTCACTCGCTGACGCCTTGCCTGCTTTCACCCCAGACCGTCACATTCGCCCCATGTAGTTAGCAATGACCTTCAAGCTCAACTCTGACTGCTTCGCAAGTCTCTCAATGGCGAAGGAGGGGTGGTGTGCCTAGTCCAAGCGAAGAGGTCGTTTTGCGCGCGCGCGTCGCAGAAATCGAGCCTTCAGAACGCGACTTGACCAGGGAATGTCAACCACACCAACGCCTGGCAGGACTTAGAGTCCTATATCGGAAACCTATCGATTCTAGCTCTGTACCAGTTTGCTCGTCATCGCGATTAGTGTTCTGTGAGTTGCACAGTGAAGGGGATTCACCCCGGGCGACGCGCGACGCGAGAGTGAGTTTCGACTCGCGGTGGACGACTCACTTTCTCCCTCTTTCCAAACTCAATTCTCCTTGTACTTGCAGTGTAGCAAAAAGGCCTGATTGTTCTCGACATTGTGAGCGTTTAGCGGAAGCAAGAGCATGCATTGAAGGGATTCTTCAGGGAAAAGAACGAAAGTTGGGCGAAGATCGAGGATTAACGCAGGGGAGGGCAGTATTCTTCAGGAGTTGCGTCACGTGTTCGCAGCTTCCCGCGAGCAAGCAGCAGCAGCAACAGGGTCTCCTCGTCTGCCTTCGGCCGCCCCATGCAATATTTGTACTCGAGCCCGCCACAGTCCCTTGGTGTCCGAACAGGAACCTAGCCATGCGTCTCTATCACGCCTCAAACGCTCTGCGTCGCGTCAGACGGCTTGAGTAGCGCTTGCTTCCCCCGCAGGCTCGCCCACCTTCCCTCAGCCCGCCGCCGCATGTTGTTCGTCCTCTCTCATTCTCTTCCATGCCGCCCAAGCTAACCTGTGCCCGTCTTGACTGTTGGCCAGTGGCATCCGGCCAGTTGAAGGCTTGTTGTGGTTTGTCCCGTCTTGTTGCTGAGACGCCTTCAGCCCATCGCTCGAAACCGTCGAGTTGGCGCTGCCGCTTCCTCCTGCCCACGCAGCTGCACGATGTCCTGACTCATTCTCATGCCTGTCGACCCCTGAATCCTTTTGCAGCAGACTCACAGTAGCTTGTGCAACAGCAAGGGTCGTCTGAAGTTTGAAGGCAACCTCTGGTCGACTCGCAGGCGGGTTGAAGACCTGAGGCATGATCCTCTTGCTGGCAGGTGCGTCAGTCGTCTCTCATTCCTGGCTTCTCGTGCTGGCTTCCTGACTCCGTTCTCATTTATGCAGCGATCGGGTCTCCGCCCGCAATGGGGTTCCGCCCAGAAGGGAGGCTGAGCCCACTATCCCTCGGGCCGCTGCGCAGCATCAGCGCCCTTTTCACCCAAGTGCGTCGTCTCGAGCGTACGTTCATACGCAAGCTTTCGGCCCCCGCCCTCGCAGGCAGCCCCTGATCTGCGATTCTTTTCTTATGCTCTTTCCGCAGCTCTTGTGGACGTGACGCGACCGATGAGAGGGCGGCCGCTCGCGGCCCGCTTGCGGCGCTTGCAAGTCCCGTGCGAGGATGAGTGTCACGAGCGGTACCCACTGTTCGTCCGCTTCTACGGCCCCTCCCCTCGCCGTCGGCACATGCTGACGTCTAGCCCATCCCTGTTCATGGTCGGTTCAGTAGCTGCAACGTAGGATGGCGCGCCCGCTTTGGTGACTACTTGTGAGCCACCTGCTTCACGATCAACAACTGATCAGTGGCTCTCGTTCTGCTACAGAACCTGCATGATACACTAAACGCCTCGATATGCCAAGCTCGGTCGGTTTTCAAGAGGTTCACGTGCGACGCGCCCATTCAGACGCGCAGCTACGCGGGACGAAAGTGGATGTGCGTCTTCTCCTTCTGCGTCATGCTCGGGTGACCATACCGCGCGTTCGGCTTCGGCTGAGCCCTTCCATTTTACCCAGGCTATGCTATTGCTTCAATCGTTGGGCGTTGCTCGCAAGTGGTATGTTGTGGCGGCCCATGGGGAGCGCGCTGAGGGGAATTGTCCGAAAGGCCTGCGGAGACAAAGCTACCTGAGGCGGGCGCCCCCAAGGCAAGAGATCCGACGGAAGGGCTTGTCTGAAGTCCTCAACGGTCGTGCAGCTCGACCTCCTTTGCTGCGCGCGTGGGCCAAACGACCCCTATCCCCTATCCCGCATCGATCTTCTGCCGCTCACCTCATCGCTCACCCTTCCCTCCCCAGTCTACCCTCCGCAGCAGCTCTCTTACGTCTGAGGACTCTCTCTAGCCCCCTGGCACATCAGTCGGACGCTCTTTGGCCAGCAGTCCACCGCGATGGCATCCACGCCTCGCCCCGACCCCTCGGTGCCCGAGCCCGCCGGCTCCTGCTCGCCTCTCGCCACCTCGTCCGTCCCGCCCGCCTCAGTCCGACTAGACGCGCTGCCTTCCCTCCAAGCTCCCCGCTGTCATCGCCGCCTTCAACCCCCGGCATCTCGCGCCCTGTCACGCCCTCGTCAACGTCGTCGCGCTCATTCTCCGCCAACTTCGCGCGCACCGGACCGGCGGGTCCTCGCCCAATCACGCTCAAGCGCAAGGCCACTGGTCCGCCGGAGGAGGACTCTCAACTGTCGATCAAGGCGGCGAAGGCGAGTGCGTCGTCGCTGACGACCAAGCTGCGCCCACGACCTGAGGTCCAAGCACAAGATGACCGCGATGGCTGGAGCGCGGACGAGGAGGACGACTTCGAGAGCGACGACGAGGACGACGACTTCGAGAGCGACGACGAGGACGACGCCGACAGCTCGCCCTTCTCGCGCTTGTCTCCCTACAGCCCCACTAAGAGCAGAAATTCTACGCGGCCCAGCCCTCGAAAGGGCAAGAAGCTCAACACCTCCAAGGGCGACGTCAACAAGCCCGGGCCTCGTGGCTACAAGCGCATGGTCCCCAGCCACTGGAAGGGCAAGGCGCGAAACCCCGCCACCAGCGCGAAAATCGCCGCTAGTGCGTCCTTTTGCTCCCTGCCCTGCTTGTCCACCGAGGATCGCTGACAGTGCGGCACCGCACGCATGCACAGCGCGGCAGAAGGACCTCGTCACACAACTCGTGTCGGACGACGGATACGTGCCCAACATCCGCATCCATCCAAACGGGGTCGGCATCATGTTCGCAATGGGCGGCTTTCAATTCTGCTTCAACTCGAGAACCAGAATCTCGGTGGGAGATCTCGACCTCAGTTTCGACCGCAATGGGCGCCCGCGGGTGCCGCTGGTGATCCGCGTCCGCTCGGGCAAAATGAAGATCTCGGTCGGCCGACGGTCCTACACTCTAACGTCCTCCGCCTACAGCAACGTATGCACCATCCTCACGTCTAAACGTGAGGACTACCCTGGGTGGCATCAGCTCACGCTTGAGCAGTGTGCCGAGGCAGAAGTCAACGGCGGAGTGGGAGCTGCTGAAGAGGACGTGATGGAGGATACTGAGTGACGATGCGTGTCTCGCATGGACGTTGCACGCGTACACAGTTGGGATATCATTGGCATCCCAAAGCCGCCGGAGCAGCTTCCTCAGTCAAAGAGCCCAAAGCCCATGTCGTCGTCAGACTCCTCCTTGTCCTCGGCCTTGGCCTCGGCAGCAGGGGCCTCGGCAGCCGGGGCGGCACCACCGGCGGCAGCGGCGGCGGGGGCAGCAGCGCCACCCGAGGGGACAGAGGCGAGCTTGGCAGAGCCCTCGGTGATGAGACTGAAAGTACGTCAAAGGAGAGAGCAAGGGCAAGGATGAATGGTCAGTCGTCGTTTCTCAAAACAGTGGTGGACGCAGGGACATACGCGTTCACGTCCTTGCCCTCAAGCTCGGAGATGAGCGAGGCGAGGCGCTCGTCGTCGGCGGTGATGTCGACGGCGGCGAGGACGGCCTTGACGTCCTCAGCGGAGGGGGAGGCCTGCAGCGTGGAAGAGAGCCGGTCAATTCGAGCGTCTATCCGACGAAATCACCCCGGCCCAGGTGCCCTCCTCTACTCCGCATGCGCGCTGGTCCTCTTCCCCACCCAAGTGTGACCCCATTTGGTCCATGATGCTAGGGCCAACGGCTCACTGCCCACGGCGAAGGAGGCAGCCCGCAGCCCCGTCTCGCCTCCTCTTGGCGCCGTGAGCAGCTCTTGACGTCTGCAAGCTCTGCCTCCCTCTTTCCCTCGACTCCCAATTCCTTCCCCTCAGGCAACGGGCACCTGGTCCGCTTGTCGGTTCGATGAAGGGCGCGAACGTACGTTTCCACCCTGCTGGAGGAGGAGGTAGGCGGCGATGTGCTTCATTCTGGGAGAAGCAGCGAGTCGGGGTTCGGCGTCAGAAACCTGCTGCGACGAACCAGCCCGCGTACGAGGAAGACACACGCACTTGGCGGGTTACAATCGGTTTAAGCACGAGGCGGACTGTGAACACTAGGCCCTGAGAGCAAGAGGAGAGCGACGACGTTAGCGAGAAGGACCACCGGCAGGGCTCCGGAGCTAATACGCACGAGGACTGGTGGTGAGCAGGACGACGGTCGGGGCGGGCAGCGCGCGATCAGGTACGCACGCCGGACGCGCTGCACGAGCGGGGGTCGCCTTCGGGGTTTTTCCCATTTCAAACCGGCCCCTGTGAAGATAACGTAAGCCGCCGCCGCAGTCCACTCGGCTGGCGTCGAGGAAAAGACCAACGCATCTGCACTTGTCAGCCCCTGCGCGCCCCCTGCGCGCTGCCGCTGCCGCCGCCCGAGAGTCGAGCTCGGCGAGGGTGCCGATATCGCCTTTCCCCTCGTGCAGCTCCTCCTCTCCAAAACGTACGTCCCTGCTCGCTGAGGATCAGTGCGCTCCTCGGGTGTTGGTCTCATGGGACGACGCTGACGAACTGTTGTCCATCGCTCTGCTGCTTTGCTCTCCCGCTGCTATCCGACACCTGGTGCTCCTGCTCATACCGTTCGCCTGCGCGCGTGCTCTCGGTCTCCGCCCGTCCATCCCCAATACTGCCGTCCTTCACTCGCCAACGCTTCCTGCTTCATCCTCCGTCTCTGTCCTTGTCGTTCGCTTCTGGCCTGGTGATCGCCTTGCCCCATTCGCTTCGCCGCTCGGTCCACACCTTCCTCAATTCGTCCTCCTTGCCTGCCCGCTTTGCAGTTCCTCAAGATGGCCGACAACGAGATCACCGACGCCCACACCGCCGCCGCCCTCAAGGCCAAGCGCTCCTTCAGGAAGTTCTCCTACCGAGGGATCGAGCTTGACGCTCTCCTGGACCTCTCTAACGAGCAGGTCAGTCCGCGTCTACGCGCTCGGGCGATGGGTGGGGGCAGGCCGTGCATTTGAGCTCTTGAGTTGGAGGGCATGTGCTGTGGATCGGGAGGAGCGCAGGAGCCCAAGGAGAGAGAGTAGGGGAAGCACCATGGAGCAGAGCCCGCCCAGGTTCGCCCCGTTCCCTGCCCGTGCCTGTCACTGACGCCGCTCGCCTCTTGCCATCGCCTGCAGTTCATGGAGCTCGTCCACGCCCGTGCCCGCCGTCGTTTCCAGCGCGGACTCAAGCGTCGCCCCATGGGCCTCATCAAGAAGCTCCGCAAGGCTAAGAAGGAGTGCCTCCCCAACGAGAAGCCCGCGGTTGTCAAGACCCACCTCCGTGACATGCTCGTTGTTCCCGAGATGATCGGCTCCGTCATCGGTATCTACAACGGCAAGGTGCGTCGCTCGATGCCGCGACACCTCGTTCTCGATTTGCAGTCCTGACCTTGCTTGCCTTCTTGTTCAGACCTTCAACACCGTTGAGATCAAGCCCGAGATGACCGGCCACTACCTCGGAGAGTTCTCCATGACGTGCGTATCGTTCCTTGCCCAGGGCGGATTCTTACGGCCGCCCGCCTCCTCCCCCTTGATGTACAAGAACATTAAAATGCTGACACCGGTGCTGGGAACTTGTCGGGATGGGTAACGCGCGTGCTTGATTGCTGCCGTTGGTCGTCGTGCTGCCTTTGCTGCTGGTGTTGCCGTCGTGCTCATCGTCGTTGGTGCTGTTGTCGACATTGCTGTGTGTGCTTGCCGTCGTGCACAGCTACAAGCCCGTCCGACACGGTCGCGCTGGGTCGGGCTCCACCAACCACGCCCGTTACGTCCCCCTTAAGTAAGGGAGTGTACGAGCGCAGGGATGGATGCCGATTCTCCTTCAGCTTGTGTTCGTCCTGCGAATCGTCCCGCTCAAGAAGTCGTCGAGCTCACGCGGACGGTGCGGCCGAGTTGCCACTTACTTTTACTGTCACTCAACCGGCACGTAGTAGGTGCCGGCAAGCGGCGGTTTCGCGAAGCTTCAATCCATGGAGATTGACCGTCGCTACTATTTGCCCGGAAGAGCAAGCTCTTGTGGTCGAACGGCGACGGGCGGAGCGCGAGGCGCATAGATCAGGAGGTTGCCTTCGTCTGGCCAAGTCTGAACTCGCGCAGTCTGTGAGGGGGGCACGCCCTTCCAAACAAAACCCCGTAGAAGCCAAGTCTGGGACTGTCATATGGGGTTGTTTCGCCGTCACTTTCACTGAGGCATCCGTTTCGTCTTGAGATTCGACTACAGTCACTCATGTCTACAAGCATCCCCTTTACAAGCATAACCTCCCAGCCCTATAAGAATCGACTTGACTTTGACCATAAATTTGCCAGGTGGCGCGAGGGCAACTCTTGAATGAATAACACTACAAGAATGCAAAAGATGGCCACGAGAACCATTCTTCTGCGGAGTTGTGACTGTAGAGCCTGTTTGAGTCCCCGCTGCGCCGCCCCGCTCTTCTTCTGGCCTTTTCTCATCGCCCCCCCCCCCCTTCGCCCCCTCCCTCCCTCGCCCTGCCAGAAGCTCGCTTGCCTGTCGCCCATGCCGCCCACCGAGTAGCCGGCCGTGCCGCCCTGGCGCCGCCTGTGTTGAGCAGCGAGCAGTGCCAGTACGGGTAAGCTACCTCAGCCACCAAGAAGTGGACTATACTTACATGTATCTAGGAGATACCTGTCGAGCAGCGAGCGGTACGAGTAAGCTACTGTACGCACACGAACTTATGCAACACCCTCCGGCTGCGCGGCTGTGAGCCTGATCCCCCCAAAGGGGTTGATTTATAAAACACTTGACTCATTCGGCGTTACCCAAGCATCACCCCTCATTGTAGAGTAACCCAGGAGCCTGTTTGAGTGCCGCGTCGCGCTGTTTCGATCGCCTGATTTTTGACCAGGGCCCCGCAATTTTTCAGAGCCGTGGCCTCTGCGAGAAAGAGCTCACGCAGCGCAATTGTCACCTCCTGAGCAAGAGGTCAACCAAGCGCACTGTTTGACATTGACAACCATCAATTAAATCTGCTGCTTGACCTCCAAAATCCCCATGCAACCCCTGCTTTGTGTTGCGATGCCAGCAGTGACCGCTAAAGTAGCTGGGCAGCATCCGTTGATATACGTAACCTTTGCAGTCTCCCTCCTTGCGTCCTTCGCAGCATCATGGATTGCGACAGCCTCATCCAGAGGGAGGTTCACAAGCGTCGCAAGGTCGCGCTCGCCGTCGCCTCTACTTTTACAGCTGCCGCAGAGGCCCACGCAGGGCTCCTTCTGAACAAGAACCCCTACAACGACTCTGTTCTCTTCGGCGGGAGTGGTTGCAGAGGGTCTTTGACGGCCACAGCCCTCACAAGATGAGAACAGCGACGATAGGGGGGGTACTGTCAGGGATCTGGTCGAGCGAGTCTAGGAGTCACGACTCCAAGGGTATATAGGTCCGGAACGGTCAATTCTTCCCAGAATTGACATTGTGGTCTTTTGGCCCAGTTAATAGCACGTTATTCTAATGTTCCGGGCGTGCTCATTACACGCCCTCGCCGGGCCCCAGCGCCGTACGTCAACGCCCATCACTTCGTCGACACGGCGTAAGCCAGCACATTGCAAGGACCAGGCTGGACGGGATGTGCCTGCGCCATGTGGAGCTTGGCGGCGAGCGAGTCGATGTACGCCGTCTGGGCAAGTGAGATTGTGCCTGCGTCTGCATCATGCTTGACTTCGATGCCCAGGCAGAACACCATCTGGCCCAGGTCCTTGACCGTGAAGGCTGACGCTCGGCGCGTCTTGACCTCCTGCAGGATCCTCGCGCCCGACGCGAACAGGCCGAAGTCGTCGACGTAGACCGCCAGGTGCAGCTCCTCTTCCTCCCATCGCAGTGTGTACAGGCCCTGGTCGGCGTCCGAGCGCACGAAGCCCATCGAGGTGAGCACCTCGTCCAGCTTGAGGTCCCACTGGCGGGCGGCCTGCTTGAGGCCGTAGATCCCCTTGTGCGGGCGGCAGACCCCGCCTCCTCGAAGCCCGGCGGCTGACGCATGAACACCTCCTCCTCCAGCGTGCCGTACAAGAAGGCCGTCTCGACGTCCATCTGGTGGACGAGCCAGCTGCGCCTAGCGGCCTCGGCCAGCAGAGCTCGGAGGGTTGTGAACTTGACGACCGGCGAGTACGTCCCGTCCGCCTGGTAGTCCTTGCCCTCGACCTGGCTGAACCCTTGCGCGACGTAACGGACCTTGTAGCGCACGGTCACACCCTGTACGTCCTTCTTCTCCGCCAGCACCTCTCGGCAGCCGACGATGTTGGCATTCGGAGGGCCAGGGACTGATGTTTTAGACCTTGTGCTTCCGCAGCGACGCCATCTCCCTCTCCGCCCCTGCCTGCCACTCCGCCGCATTGGGCCCGCACATAGCTTGGACGAGACGCTCAGGTACGTCCATCTGGTGCGCGGCTGCGAACCCGAAGGTAGCGGCGAAGCAGAGGAAGCCTTGGTCGTCGAAGCTGACCGGCTGGGCGTGCTCGGGTCCCTTCCACAGCGCCAGCAGGACGGCGTCTGAAGCCTCGTGAAGCGACCGCGGCGAGCCAAATGAGTGCGTAGTCTTTTCTTCCTCAGGTGTTGAGCATGAGCGTTGGTCAAGGAGCATGAGCTGACCAGGAGGAACGTCCATTTGGGGGGTTGCTCTGCGAACATTCTGGCCCCCTTGTCATGAATCCCAAATCGCCCAAGTGGACCTCACGGACTAATTCGCCACATTCGCCACATTCGCCACATTCGCCACACCCGCTTCCACGTCGACGGGATCTACCTCCGGCCAGTCGGCAATTCCCG
>MVAM01000094.1:15732-63885 GCA_014825675.1 Cystofilobasidium ferigula | reverse complement strand
ACGTGGTGCAGCTGCTTGCGCCGGGGGCGGTCGTCCTGGTGATGCCGAGAAGGTCGGTGCGGAGGAGGAAGCTGATCGACCGCGCTCGAGCCCCTTTCTTTTTCCAGTCTTGCCCGCTCCACTCGTTCCCGCCCATGCGCCTTCGTCCGCCTGCCAGCTGCGAGCTTTCGACCAACCGAGATCTGGACGGCGGCATGGAAGGACAGCAAGATCAGGTTTGGGTCTCGCCGCGAGCGACACCGCGAGTGGACTGTGAAGGTGAGGAAACGCGGCGGAGGACCGCCCAACGGTATGCGGTATTGTGGGAGAGAAGGTTAGCAAATTCGAAAGGTGTGAAGCGGGTACTTGTATCTAGATGTCCATGAAGAGAAGGAGGTGCGGGGAAAAGTGGAGTCAAAGCACAACAAGGGAGAGTACACGAGGCATAAGCGACGATGCGGACGCGACAGCGCACGAGGTCAAGGGCCAGCGAGCAAACGCTAAGACGATCCTGTGAGCGAGCCGATGAGACCGCTCAGGCCTGAGCTCGAGCTGATGATCTTCTCGATGTCGGACAGGTCGAACGGGCACTTGAACGAGGCCGACTTGTTGATCTTCGGGTGAACGGTGATCTGCAGCGAGCAGCAACTTAGTTTCAGCGGTTCGAGTGCGTAGTTCCGGAGCGGCGGGCGCAGACTTACACCGAGAATCTTGACGCCGACATTGACATTGTAGTCAACCGTGATGTCCTCTGAGGCTGAGCCCGTCACGCCGCACTTGCTCGCGAGCTGTGAAGAAATTCGCTCTCAGCCCGGTCCCTCACAGTGAAGATCACCGAAGGTACTGACATCCGAAACGATTGTCTGCGTCCCGTTGTTGGCCAGCGTGATGCCGAGCTGAAGTGGCACGGGGAAGGTCGTTTTGGAATTTGAGCCAAAGCTGCGCAGGGGCCAAACCGGGCGGTCAGCGGCGAGGTGGTGGGCGGGTTCACCGGAGACGTACTTGATGTCGTCCAAATCCGAGACGCCCACTGACATGCCCACGACGTAATCAGCATTCGTACCAGCAACGACCTAAGGCAGCGGGACTCACGCGGCTGACTGACGCCTGGCCAGAACGCCATGGCCTCGAAGTCTCTCAGACCGATGGGAAAGTATGAAGGGTTGGTGATGCTGCAGAAGGGGTGACGAGCGTCAGTAGGGGAGGACCGCGCGAAGGTCAGAAACAGGGCTCACGTCACCGACTGCGGCAGAGGAGACGTCTCGGGTCAGCCGTCGCCGAACTCCGCAAGAGCAGCACGACGCACAAGGTTCAGGTCTGCACTGAGAGACGTGCCGTTGAAGCCGGCGTTGCCCACCTCGTACCTGTTGACGGTGAGGTTCGGCGGCTGTGCAAGGCGGTGAGGAGGGAATCAGCACAGGATCAGCAGGTAGCCCTTCAACAGAAGGCAAAGGTCCCGACTCGCCTTGATGAACATCGCCAATGTGAACACGATACTGACGATGAGAACGACAGCCGTCATGATCGTGCATGCAAAGCAGCGACCGAAGAAGCGCAGTCCACCGCCCTGCAGCAAGGGCAATGAGAGGCCGGCGGGAGGTCAGCGCGCAGTCGCGAACCCCCAGGATCGGTGACGCTCGAGCCTGAAGCCCGACCAAAGATCGCCAAAGGCCCGGCGCCTCGTAGAAGACAGTCCTGGAGCTGGAGAAGCAGCGAACGCACCCGCATGAGGACCTTGCCCCGGTCCTGCTTGCGCCACTTGCCGAGCATGCCGGTGTTGCGAGGGGGTGCAGGCGGTAGCTTGTCGCTCGAGTAGTCGTAGCCGAAGCCCCCACCGCCGCCGCCGTACGTGTCGAACGGACGGTCCTCGGTGTAGGCAGGATGGTCTGTCGCGCGAGAGGCGGCACGCAGTCGCGCAGAGAGCGTCAACGGGACGGACCGCCGAAGGCCGCGAGGGCAGCAGGCACGATGCAAGACGACGACGACGACGACGACGACGCACTGTGCCGGCTGGCGCCGCTGAAGGGGTCGTTGTAGGCCATCGGGGCGAGTTGGAGTGGACGGGAGGGCCTGAACGAGAAGGGGAGGTATCTGTCGATGGGGTCGCACAGGGGGAACGGGGAGGTGTCTGTCGGTGGGGTCGCACTGGGCGCCGGTGATGCCGCAGGAGGAGCGGCGCGGGAGAGGCCGCCCATTTGCAGGCGCAGTTTGCCATTTGGCCTTTGAGTCAAGCGCGCCTTGGCTGCTGCTCCGTCCGTCTCCGAACACCCGCCTCCCTTCTCTTGTATCGCCCCGTCCTTTTGTATCCGCGACGGTCCCAGCTCCCCTCTTTGATTCCCTTCCAATGTGCGGTATCTTCGCTTGCTACGTGAGTCCTTCCCCCCTTCACTGGCCGCCTGTCCTGCGCGAGCGCTTACCGGCCTTGACCCCCCCCTCCCCTGCTCCTTTATCAGAACCCTTCGTCCTCGTGCTCGCTCGACCGAGCGCGCGCCGTCGCCCTCTCCAAGACCCTGCGCCACCGAGGGCCTGACTGGTCGGGCTACTTCCAGAGCCCGCATGCGATCCTTTGCCACGAGCGACTGGCTATCGTCGGCGTCGGTGAGTCCGCAACCGGGCGGCTGTTTTCTCGCGCACGACCTGACTGATTCGCTGCTCTCGACGTCCCCTGCGCCCGACAGACACCGGCGCCCAGCCGCTGATCAGCGACGACGGGAAGCTCGCGCTTTGCGTCAACGGCGAGATCTACAACCACCATGCTCTCCGAAAGGGCCTCAAGAACCAGGATGCCGTCTTCAAGACGCACTCCGACTGCGAGGTCATCATGCACCTGGTACGTCTTCAGCTGCAACGCACTCCTGTTGAATCTTTACTGACCCATGCTGCTGTGCCGCCTGAATTCAATCTTGCAGTACCGAGAGAAGTCGCCTGAGGAGCTCTGCCGCTCGCTCGACGGCATGTTCTCGTTCGTTCTCCTCGACTCGTCCGTCACGCCGACGCGCCTCATCGCCGCTCGCGACCCGATCGGTATCACGACCCTCTACATGGGCTGGAACTCGAAGGCGCCCGAGAACAAGTTTTTCGCGTCTGAGCTCAAGGCCCTGCACGAGGAGTGCGACAACCTCATCGCCTTCCCGCCCGGCCACGTCTACGACTCGAAAACGGACGAGACGACGCGCTACTTCCAGCCGTCGTGGTGGAACGGCGACAAGGAGGACATCCCGCACGGCGAGGTCAACCTGACGGAGCTGCGCGAGACGCTCGAGATGGCCGTCAAGAAGCGCCTCATGTCCGAGGTCCCCTACGGTGTCCTCCTCTCGGGCGGCCTCGACTCGAGTCTGATCGCCTCCATCGCTGTCCGTGAGACGGAGAAGGTTGCGCTCGCCCAGAAGAAGGCGCGGGAGGAGGCTGCGTCGGGATTGGGAAGTGTCAGCGAGGATGGTGAGTGATGCTTTGCGTAACTGGGCGAACTTTTTGTTGACTTGGCCTCTGCACCCGTTCCTGCAGCTGCCCTCGCCACCTGGCCCCAGCTCCACTCGTTCTCGATCGGTCTGCCTGAGTCGCCCGACCTCCTCGCCGCGCGCAAGGCCGCCCAATTCCTCGGCACGATCCACCATGAGTACACCTTCACCGTCCAGGAGGGCCTCGACGCGATCGAGGACGTCATCTACCACCTCGAGACGTACGACGTGACGACCGTCCGCGCGTCGACGCCGATGTACCTGCTCTCGCGCAAGATCAAGGCCATGGGCGTCAAGATGGTGCTTTCGGGCGAGGGCTCGGACGAGATCTTCGGCGGCTACCTCTACTTCCACGCCGCGCCCGACGCCAAGTCGTTCCACCAGGAGCTCGTCAAGCGCGTCAAGAACCTGCACACCGCCGACTGCCTCCGTGCCAACAAGTGCGCCCCCCTTCTGTGCGCTCGAAGCCTTGCCGAACAGCCAGCTGACGTCTTCTTCCCCGGCAGGTCGACGATGGCCTGGGGTCTTGAGGCCCGTGTGCCCTTCCTCGACAAGCAGTTCCTCGAAGTCGCCATGAACGTCGATGCCAAGTACAAGGAGTTCAGCAAGGGCGCTCACCAGCAGGTCGACGAGGACGGCTGCCCCAAGATGGAGAAGGTGCGCCTCAAGTCTAGGCCCTGGTCGTTCTTCTTGCAGGCACTGATCGCACCCTCCCTTCGGCCGCCTGCAGTACATTATCCGCAAGGCCTTCGACTGCGCCCCCGACGGCAAGCCCTACCTCCCCAAGGAGATCCTCTGGCGCCAGAAGGAGCAGTTCTCGGACGGCGTCGGCTACTCGTGGATTGACGGCATGAAGGACCACGCTGAGGCCGCCATCTCGGACGAGCAGTTCGCCAAGGCCGGCGAGCGCTGGTCGCTCGACACGCCCTTCACCAAGGAGGCGTACTGGATCCGCGAGACGTTCGAGAGTGCGTCTTCAGTCATCCGCTCGTCTTTCGTCCCTGCGCTAAGCGCTGACTCTGCTTACCCACCTTGCAGAGCACTTCCCGACGGAGGCTGCTGCCAAGACGGCCGTTCGCTGGATCCCGCGAACCGACTGGGGCATGTCGTCCGACCCGTCAGGCCGCGCCGTCAAGATCCACGAGTCGGCGTACGACGCCCCGAAGCAGGAGTAACGGCGCCGCTCACGATCGCACAGCACCAAAACAGACATGGACCACCAGGGCTCTATCTATGGCATTTTTGTGTACCCTGTGCGACTCTTACTGGCGAGCGACGAAGACTGGGGACCGACGCGAATAGTACATGCATCTATGACAGCGAAGGGGGAACCCTGACACCTCACTTCTTGCCCTTGCCCTTCTTGCGGCCCTCACCTCCGGCACTAGCGCGCTTCTTGACGTGCCCCTGCGGCAGCCACTCGTTACTCTCCCACTTCTTCTGCTCGGCCTCGCGCCGGCGTTCGGCGTCGGACAGCACAGGCGCGTCGTCGAACTTCTGCGGGCTCGCGACGGACGACGACTGGTACAGGTGCCGGTGGTCGACCTCGACGAGCTGCCGGCCCGGGTTGGGGTTCTCGACGTAGGCCTTGCCGACCGCGGTCAGGAAGCCGGGCGCGTTGCGGCCGAGCTGGCGTGAAAGGGAGGGAGGGAGCGTCAGCTCTCTACATGCGGAGATGGCCAAGAAGAGGGGATGGACGCACGCCCTTGGACGCAGGGCGCCTGTAGAAGAAGCGCTTGTAGACCCAGTTGCCTGCGATGCCAGCGAGCGAAGCCAGGACAAAGTAGATGAAGAGTCTGTCCAGCGGCAAGGGAGGAAGCACGCCGCAGCGGGAAGGAAGGGAAGGTCAACGACAGGGCCCCTGGACAGCGAGCATGAACGTAAGACGTACGACTGAGGGTCAAAGGCGAGCGTTGACGAGAGCGGGAGGACCTCGTCCTCGATCTGGGTAGCCTGGGGCGACATGCTGGCAAAGTCGATCGGTCGTCGCTGAGAGGAAGCGCGTCGCGTGCGCGCGAAGTCCGCCGGCCAAGACCCCAAACAGAAGGTGTCCAAATCTGCCCACGACAGCTGAAATCGTCCGGCGGTTCGCTCCGAACGAGTCCGCGCGCGGGCTACTGGAATAAAGGAAGCACCGACAAGTCGACAAAGGCTCTCTGCCTCCCCCCACCCCCCCATCCCCTCCATCCCTCTGCCGTTCACAGGCCGTCCCTATGTTCCTCCAACCCACTCGTCCGCTCCGCGCTGGTGTCGCCTGCTCCCGCATCGCTCGCCGCCGGCCGCCTGTCCTCGCCGGCTGCAGGCCATCGCCGACGTCGCTGAGAGCCTATGGCAGCGCGTCCAGCTCAAACACGTCCTCCAGCTCATCCTGGTCCTACGGCTTGAAGGGAGTTGGTGCTGTGCGCTTCTCTCCCTCTATCTGTTCTGCCTCTCTCCAGCGGCAGGGTCCTCTTTGCAAGGCAGATGGGCTGACCGTGGTCCGCGCTGCGCGCTCTTTTGCAGCTCACGGTTCTCTCCCTGGCAGCGGCTACCTACCTCTCCCTCTCCCCAACGGTCGAGCTTGACGCGCCGCCTGCGCGGAAGCCGGGCCTCACCAAGCTCATCGCTGCCAAGGAAGTCATGAAACAGTGCGTTATCCCCCTTGCATTGCCTCCCTTCGCCGCGCGCAGCCAATTGACAGGGTTCTCTCGCGCCGCTCGCGCTGCAGCACCGCGGAGGACGACTGCTGGGTCATCATTCACGATCCGGTGAGCGGCAACGACAAGGTCTGGGACGTCACGCACTTCCTCGAGCTGCACCCAGGCGGCGCAGACGTCATCGTCGCCAACAGCGGTCGCGACGCGACGTGCGCCCTTTCGCCCGACTTGAAAAGGGAACACCAGCTGACCAAAGGAACCCTACCCTTCCGTCATGCAGCAAGATCTTCGCTCCCGTGCACCCCAAGGGCATCATCGAGCGCACCCTCGGCGAAGATGCGTTCAAGGGCTACCTCGACCCGGAAACGCGTGGCGACCTGCCCGATGACGGACCTTCGGACGACGAGCTGCGCGTGCAGGAGGCTCGGCGCAACATGCCGCCCATCGAGGCAATTTACAACCTCGAGGACTTTGAGAAGGTTGCGCAGAGCGTACTTGCCAAGACTGCGTGGGCGTACTACGAGGTGCGATTTGCTTCCTCCCACTCGACTTGCTTCCCCAGCTGACCGCCCTCTCGACTCAGAGTGCCGGCGACGACGAGTACAGCAAGCGCGAGAACGCCTACGCCTACAAGCGCTACTTCTTCAACCCACGCATTTGCAGGCCGGTCGGCACCATCTCGATGGAGTCGACGATCCTCGGCGGCCGCATCAAAACTGCGATCCCAGTCTACATCTCGCCGGCGGCGCAGGCGCGACTCGGTCACCCTGATGGCGAACTCAACCTTGTCCGGGCCGCATCAAACGGCGGCATCGTTCACGGCGTGCGTTTCCATCCTCTCTTCGTCTCACCAAAAGCAACACTTCATCACGTCTCGCTCTCGGCAGATCTCCATCAACGCTTCCTGCTCGCTCGAGGAGATGGACGAGGTTCACAAGAAGGGCGACCCGCGCATCTTTCAGATTTACCTCGACCGCAACCGCGCCAATTCGGAGGCGCTCGTTCGCAAGGTCGAGGCGCTCGGTTTTGAGGGCATCATGTTCACTGTCGACTCGGCTGCGACGGGTAACCGCGAGCTCGACCGACGCGCTAAGCCCATTGTCAAGAGCGTGCGTGTTTCCCTCTCATCCTGCGATCTTGCTTGCGGTTGACGCCGACTCGCCTTACGTTTATGTCGCAGGCTGGCGGCGCAAAGGCGGCGACGCAGGGCGTGGCGCAGGCCATCTCTGGGTACCAGTGCCCGAACCTGTCCTGGGACGACCTCAAGTGGCTGAAGGTACGTCCCTCTTAAAGCTCCGCATGCTCTTCCTTGCTGACTGGGCCACGCACGCTGCAGAGCCTCACGGACCTGCCCATCATCCTGAAGGGCGTGCAGTCGGTGGCGGACGTCGAGCTGGCCGCGCAGCATGGCGCTGACGCGGTCATCCTCTCGAACCACGGCGGCCGCTGTACGTCCGTCCGCTACCTTCCACCGTCCAGCTATGCTGACCATACGCATACCCCGCAGCTCTCGACTTCTCGCCCCCACCGATAGACGTGCTGCACGAGATTCGGCAGCGCAGGCCCGAGCTGTTCGACAAGGTTGAGGTGTGGGTTGACGGCGGTGTGCACCGCGGGACGGACGTCGTAAAGGGTCAGTGCATTCATCACTCATGGTTGTGCTCAATGCTGATCAGCAATTGGTACTACAGCCCTCTGCCTCGGCGCGAAGGCTGTTGGTCTTGGACGCGCATTCCTGTACGCGAACGGCACGCACGGACAGGAGGGCGCTGAGAAGGTCATCGAGAGTGAGTCCGTCTTGCGTCTCCGCTTCAAGGTTCTTGTCTGACACTCCGCCTTCATCAGTTATGAACAACGAGATTGCGACGACGATGCGCAACCTTGGTGTGACGAGCATAGACCAGCTCTCGCCGGAGTACGTGCGCTACATGGACCGCGAGCCGGCATCCTTCGCCCGCAGCTACTAGGCGACTTGCACGACGCTGGCTGTAGCTTAGAAACCTATCTCCCGGTTGTACCATGATCATGTTTGTCTGCTTCAAGCTGAACTACGCGCTTGTAGTGCCTTCCGCAAAGACTCTTTCATGCCCCTTGTCGGAGTTCTGAATGCTGAAGACCAACGCGAGAGATAACGTCAACTCGGGTCTGCCTGAGTGCGTTCCACCCTGCGTCCTTCCTGAGGTCCTCAAGCGTACGAGTCAGAAACGAACGCTCGACAGGATGAAACTGCTCCCGCGCGAGCATGACAAGCTGCTCCTTCACCAAGTATGTCGAGGCACTCTCATCCCTCAGCCCGACTCCGGCTTCCCCCCAAGCTGATTCTCCGACCCTCGCCCCGCGCAGATCGGCTTCCTGGCCCAGAAGCGACTCGCCCGAGGGCTCAAACTTAACCAGACCGAAACGACGGCCCTCATTGCGAGCCAGCTGCACGAGTTCATCCGCGACGGCAAGCACTCGGTCGCCGAGCTGATGCAGCTCGGGAAGGACATGCTTGGACGGAGGCATGTCATGCCCGGCGTCGTCGCTGCCCTGCACGAAGTCATGGTCGAGGGAACCTTCCCTGATGGTACGCACGCTCTTGATGATGGGCGTGGCTTCAGAGTGCGAGTTAACATCAACATCTGATCGGTCGTGCTGCGTGCCGCACGACACAGGGTGAGCGGATCCGCCATACCTAGCTGCCGCCTCCTGCACGAAACCACGCTAACTCTGCCTCCTACATCAGAACTTTCCTCGTCACGGTCCACGAGCCCATCTGTACCGACTCAGGCAACATCGCCAACGCGCTGTATGGCTCCTTCCTTCCCCTGCCTGCGGACGACCTCTTCCCCCTCGACCCGCCCGACGCCTTCTTGCCCGTCAACCAGGCCGGCGCCATCGTCTGCAAGCCGGACGGCATCGTTCTCAACAAAGGGCGAGAGCGCGTCAAGATCAAGGTCACCAACAAGGGCGACAGGCCGGTCCAGGTTGGCTCTCGTGAGTGCATTTGCCTGCGTCAGGGCGCGCGCAGTGCGCAGCACTGACGGGCTTCTCGCGTGGCAGACTATCCTTTCCTCGAGACCAACTCGAAGCTGTCCTTCGACCGCAAGCATGCGTACGGAAAACATCTCGACATTCCAGCGTGAGTTTGGCGAGGATCTATCGGCCGTGTCACTTAAGCTGATGGTCTGCTGCGCTCCTCCGCAGTGGCACCGCCGTCCGTTTCGAACCTGGCGAGTCCAAGTCGGTCGTTCTGGTCACCATCGGCGGCAGCAAGATCATCAACGGCGGTTCGGCGCTTGGAACGGGACCCTTTGACCTATCGAAATGGGACGAGATCCTGCACCGGATCCACGAGCAGGGCTTCGCGCACGTCGACGAACCCACGGCGGCAGTCGTCAAGGAGGAGAAAGTCGTTCCAAGGGAGACATGTGCGTATGCGTCCCTCTTTGAAAGCCGCATTTCCTCTGGACTGAATCTTCCAGCGCAGACGCAAGCATGTATGGACCAACGACGGGCGATCGCATTCGGTACGCTTGGGCCGCCTTTCTTGAACTCGACATTTAGCTTACCCGCATTCGTTTTCACTACAGTCTCGGAGACACCGGCCTGTGGATCGAGGTGGAGGACGACAAGACCGTGTACGGAGACGAGTGCAAGTTCGGCGGCGGCAAATCGCTACGTGACGGCCAGGGTCAGGCGACCAACAAGAAGGACTCGGAGACGCTTGACCTCATCATCACGAACGCCCTCATTGTCGACTGGAGTGGGATCTACAAGGTACGCCTCGATTAGCGTCATCCATCTCCCCCCTTTGTCGCTGACCCATCGTTGCTCGGCTGCAGGCAGACATTGGTGTCAAGGGCGGGCACATCAAAGCCATCGGCAAGGGCGGCAACCCGGACGTTATGGACGGCGTCCACCCGGACATGGTCGTCGGCGTGAACACGGAGGTCGTCAAGGTTTCGCTTCGTCTTTAAGGCCTCAACTGAAGCTCATCTTCTCATTGCAGGTCATCGCTGGAGAGAAGCTCATCGTCACCGCCGGCGCCATCGACGCGCACGTTCACTACATCTGTCCGCAAACCTCCGCTGAGGTAACTCCTTCCGGCCTGCCGCTCTTGAAGTCCTGCGCTGACTGTTGTTCACCGCTCGCAGGCTCTTGCGTCGGGTATCACCACGCTTATCGGCGGCGGCACCGGTCCCGCGGCAGGCTCAAACGCTACGACCTGCACGCCCGGGCAAAACTACATGCAGGCCATGATGTGCGTTCCTTCGGCCCTCGCTGATTTGGCGGTGTGCTGACACACAACGTTGCTGGCAGGTCTGCCACCGACGGCTTCCCGCTCAACTACGGTTTCACGGGCAAGGGCAACGACTCGGGCCAGGACGGCCTCGAGGACGTCGTACGAGCGGGGGCGTGCGGTCTGAAGCTGCACGAGGACTGGGGCACAACGCCAACCAACATCGACTCCTGCCTCGACATCGGCGACAAGTACGACATCCAAGTTAACATCCACAGCGACACACTCAACGAGTCGGGTGCGTCCTTTGGCTTGGCGCTCTTCGCCATCTCTATTGACTTGTAGTCCTACAGGCTTCGTCGAGAGCACGATTGCGGCATTCAAGGGCAGGACCATCCACACGTGAGCTGCCTTGCCTTCCCATCTTGCCGGACTGTGTCTGACCTGCGGCACTGTCGGCAGGTATCACACGGAAGGTGCGGGAGGAGGGCACGCCCCGGACATTGTCGTCGTCTGCGGGCAGGACAACGTCCTCCCGTCGTCGACAAACCCCACCCGGCCGTTCACCAACAACACGCTCGACGAGCACCTCGACGTGAGCTGTCCTTTCTCCTTTTGACTTCAGCTTATCAGCGTTTGACGGCCACTTTGCATCGCAGATGCTCATGGTTTGCCATCACCTCGACAAGTCGATCCCGGAGGACATTGCCTTCGCCGACAGCCGCATCCGCGCCGAGACGGTCGCCGCGGAGGACCTGCTTCAAGATATTGGCGCCATCTGTGAGTCCTGCCCGTGCAGTCGGACCTGCCCGCTTGCTGACTTCGAATTTTTCCTCCGCCCAGCGATGATCAGGTTCGTCGCTTTTGCAGTACTTCCTCGCGTCGTACGCTAACTTCTTTCACTCCACAGCTCCGACGCCCAGGCTATGGGCCGCATCGGCGAGGTTGTCTCGCGCACCTGGCGAACGGCGGCCAAGATGCGCGAGTTGCGCGGCCCGCTCGAGGGCGACTCGGAGGGCAACGACAACAACCGCGTCAAGCGCTACGTCGCCAAGTACACCGTCAATCCGTGCGTCTTTTGCTTTAGCTGTCATTTCTTTCTGCTGATATCTTGCATCATACACAGAGCCATCACGCACGGCATGTCGCACCTGATTGGCCAGATCGCGCCCGGCCGACTGGCAGACCTCGTCCTCTGGCAGCCCGACCAGTTCGGCCAACGGCCTGAGATGATCATCAAGGGCGGCATCATCGCCTGGGCTCAGGTGCGTTTCATCGCTTCCCTGCTGTTCCCGTATGTTGCTGACTTTATGAACGACGGCGTAGATGGGAGAGGCGAACGGCTCCATCCCGACCGTTCAGCCCATCTTCGGCCGGCCGATGTGGGCCTTCACTCCTGGCGGCGCGGCACTCAGCTCCATCTGCTGGGTCTCGCAGGCGTCCATTGACTCGGGTGAGTTGCCCGCCTCGTCTAGCAAAAGGAACGCGGACTGACCTTGTCGTCGCGCTCTGCTGCAGGCACCATCGCCACGTACGGCCTCAAGAAACGCGTCGAGCCCGTTGTCAACTGCCGCAAGATCTGCAAGAAGGACCTCAAGTGGAACGATCTGACGCCCGAGATGAAAGGTGCGTCCCTCCACGACGGCGCAAAAGTGCACGGCCGCTGATATCTGGCGCCCTCACCGGCAGTCGACGCCGAGACGTACGAGGTGCGCGCCGACGGCGTGCTTTGCGACGTCCCGCCAGCCACGACCCTGCCTCTGACCAAGGCGTATATGCTCGTGCGCCTCGTCTCCCCCTTTTCGGAGAGAGAACGCAGTGCTGACCTACCTTTTGCCTTCGCCCGCCCACCCTTGACCGCAGTTCTGAACGTTCCACCATTCTTTCCTTTTTTGTCCGCTTACCGCTCTCACGTTGTATACAATTCTGCCTGATGACCCGACCCTCGAGCTGCAGTTTCTTGCAAGCACGCTGGAGAGTCGTAGATCGTGTCCGTGCGCGACCTTCCCCCTCCTTCCGCACTGAACCGGGAATCTCGACCGTGCGAGCGCCTTCCTTCCTCCTGCCTTCGACCTCAGATCACCACCAATTTCTTGCACCCCAGCAGCAGCATGTCCGCCCTCCTCGTCCGCACCGCTGTCCGCCAAGCCACCGCCGCCAGAGCGCCCACCTTCAAGCGCGCAGCGCACATCGAGAACACCGTGCACACCGTGCGCTCGCTCCCTTCCTTCCCTCCCCAGCTGAACCTCTGCATCACCCCTAACGAAGTGGCACTCCCTTGCAGGCTCTTCCCTTCTCGAACTACGCCGTGAGACGTCCCGGGCTCTTCAGTGTCTTCTTCTACAGCGCGTTCGCCGCCGGCTTCGTCGCGCCCATCATCGTCCTCCAGGTGCGCCCCCTATTTAAAACCGCTCGGACCTCGTCGGCTGTCACACCTGACCGCTGCATGTACCCGGCATGCAGTACCAGCTCGGCAAGCAGGGCAAGTACCTGTACGTCCTGCAGCCTGTTCTGTCTGAGCGGGCTGCCACTGACTTGCGCTCCTCGTTTCCTCGTCGCGATCAACAGGGGTTGGTACGACCGTGAGTCCCTCCTATCCCCCCTGGGGCCTTCCGTCAGACCACTGAGTCACAGCTTGTTCGCTCCTGCAGCTGGGGAGCTGTAGGCGTCATCAACAGGCGTCAGCGCTTTGCGCGGTCGTTTCGATACGTCGACGGTAGGGGAGCGCGTAGTTGAGGAGGGGGAGGGGCTCTGCTGCTGGAGAGGATCTCGATGAGCGTGTTGTTCAGCGGCGCGTCAGCTGAGCACACCTTGATCAGCTCTTACGCTCGCGCTGACGCCGTCTGCTTGCTTGACGTAGTCGAGAAGGGAGAAAGGAGGATGCGCGCGTCGTGCGTACTCGCGCGCCACTTGCCCGCCCCGAATTCACGCCGTCGGAGGCAAGCGCCGTTCGGCGGCAGAGTGAGGGCCCAGCAGGCCGCCAACGCGGGCGTCGTTTCACGCCGCCTGTCCTGCCTCCCTTTCCCCCTCGTCACCCGTTCACCTTCTCGAGATGCTCGCCCCCCTCCGCACCGCCGCTCGCTCGCCCGTCCTCCGCGCCCTCCAGCGCCGCTCGGCTTCGTCGAACCCCGACGCGATCCAGCACTTTGAGGCATGTTCTGCTCCTGCCCTCGCGCGGGCTCGCCGACGGATGAACTGACCACAGCGTCCTCCTCCTTGCAGAAGCACGCCCTTTTCTTCCATCCTTCGTTGTTCTGAAGCGCTCCAACTGACCTGCTGCTCTTCTTTACCCGCCACCGTGTCTGTTCTCCTCTCACAGCACGTGAGTCTGTCGTGTTCTGGCTGCTTGAGGCTTCGCATCGGCATGAGACGGAGAGCTGACCATCCGACATCCCGTCCTCGCCCATGAACGCCTTCTGTCACCCGCAGCGCCTACGTACGTCTCTTTCGGCTCGGATGAGCTCCTGTGTGTCGTGACATTGACACTGACGAGCCTTGTTCGTCTTGTCGTTGCTCGGTTGCTGCTCGTCTACTCCATCGGCTCTCCTGCCCTATCTCGCTCTTTCTCAACCTCCCACAGACCGTGCGTTCGCCGTCCCTGCCCTTTGCGGCTCCATCTGAGCCTGTTGCTCATCATGCGAAACTTTTCCGCGCTCGCAGGCCTGGCCCTTCCAGGGTTTCGCCCTCCGCAGGCCCATCCTCTTCCAGGTCCTCCTCCTCGGCACCTGCGGCGGTTTGTGCGTGCACCCGGCGGTCCTGCGGATCATCTATGCCCTGCAGCTGACGCTGAAGCTCATGTGTGCCGCATTGCAGCTTCGCCCTTCCCTTCGGTGTCTGGCAGGTGCGTTGAGCGACCTACGGCTTTCAAGGGAGGAGCATTGGCTGACGTCGCTTCGCCTGCCCTTTCGACCTGCAGTACCAGCTGTACGTCGCCCTGTCGCGTGAGCGTATGCGCGCTTCTCTACTGACTTTGCTCGTCCCCTCGCCCTCCGCGCAGGGCCAAGCAGAAGAAGTACCTGTGCGTCTTGCCCTTCGTGCTGCCTGTCTTCCGGCGCCTTCGCACGAGCCTCTGATCTGACCCGTGCCGACTTTGTATGCGTCGCAGCTGGTGGTACAACGAGGAGGAGCTCTAAACGGGCAGTCCGATGGCCGCTAGCTGGCTGTTGTGTGACGTGATGGGAAGGAGGGATGGGCACGGAGGGGCATGGATGTCGACATAAAAGGAACGAGGCGTGCAGATGTGCGAGCTGGGCCCGAGCGCGGCGGGAGGCTCGCAGGATGAGAAGCCTGAGATCAGAAGACACCTTCCTGGGGAGAGAGAGCGCGGCCGTGAGCCCCCTCGCCAGCTGCGCGCGCGAAGGCAGCCACGGCTGGCTCGGCAGGACGAAGGATGCGAACAAGGCAGCGGCTGGCCGCGCCCAGCTGATCGGCGAGCGGCGGGCGTGCGCCTTCGAGCGTGATCGACGGTGAATTGAAACTCCGCCTCCGGCAACGGCGCCTTGAACCCAGCCGTCGGCCTGAGTCCCCTTCCTGCTCCAGCCAGAAGCACCCTTTCTTGCAGACGAAGCACAGGCACTCACGCCGGCGCCCGCCCTCCCACCCCCCTCCCCTCTCCCCCCCTCAAGGACCACCAGGATAACGCTTGAGTGCGTCCACCCACGGAGGCGAGGGGCGGCCGGCAGGCGGGGAAGGGTCGGCCGGGCGGCGTCGTCTGCTGCTCCAGCTGGCCGCCCGCCTGACTCCCTGCCATCCCACGGCGGCAGCCCTCCCCTCCTTTCCTTCCCTCTGTTCTTCAGCCAGACCAGACTGACTCTCCTCCTCCGCTCACCTATCGCTCGCTCCCTGTCCGGCCCTCGTCCTTCGCCATGCACAGTCTCTCGCGACCCTGGCCCTCTCTCCTCTCCTCTTCCTCACCGAGTCTATTCCGCCGCACCCCGACCTCACACCTCGCAAGCCCCTCCCTGCACCGACTCCCTCTCCCTCCTCCGCCTCCTACCGAGCCTAGTGCAAGCTGAGATCCGTCTCGCTACACGCGGTTTCATTCTTCAAACTCGCCCTCGCCTACACCTCTCGTTAAGGCTTTCGCCAACTCGACGCGACTCCTTATCAGCAGAGCCTCCTCCTTCCCTCCCCTTCGCCGGCTCCATCAACCTACAAACCGCTTCACCTCCGCTTCTCTGCACGGTTAAATTTCCCGGATCAGCAACAGCGACCCCTGCAATCCGAAACACGAACCTTCGCCGAGGCTCTCTCTCCTTCCGTGCCCACCCCTTCAACCCTCTGCACCATGTCCTTCCCTCCGCTCAACATGCTCCCCGCCGTCACGGCCACCACCAAGGCTACCGCTGCAGCTCGCGGTTCCGTTGCGTCAGGCGACGGCTCGAACGGCGGCAAGATCAAGACGGCCAAGTCGCGCAAGCGCGTCAACACCGCCGAGAAGCGGGCTTCGCACAACGCCGTCGAGCGCCAGCGCCGCGAGGCCCTCAACGGTCGCTTCCTCGTCAGTCCATCTCTGCGCTCACCCTCCATGTATCTGGGCTGACCGGAGGCGCTGCCCGCGAATCGCGTCCACCTGCAGGACCTCGCGCGCATCCTCCCGTCGCTCGCCAATTCCCGGCGTCCGTCCAAGTCCGCCATCGTCAACGGCTCGATCTCGTACGTGACGATGCAGCGCGAGCAGCGCCTGCTCGCCGCCAAGGAGCTTCGCATCCTGCTCGCCGAGCGCGACGCGCTCCTCAACGAGGTCAACGACTGGCGTTCGCGCGACTCGCTCCCGCCCAAGCACTCGCCCGGCGTCTCTGCCGGCGTTGAGGCCATCTTCAAGGTCGAAGACGAGGTCTTTGGCACGTTTGCCGCCGGCTCCATGGGCGGCGACGATGACGAGGAGGACGATGTCGAGCAGGACGGACCGACCACCATCGCCGCCTCCGCCCTGTCGACGACGCCGGTGAGCATCCCCGCGGCGCCCACCACCGACGCTTTCCACCCGGCCTTCACGAGCCAGTCCTTCAGCAGCGATGTTTCGTTCTCGCTCGACCCCAAGGACCCTGCTGGCGCCGGCTGCAACCCCTTCTTCGGCGCGGGCATGTTCCCCAAGCTCGAGGCTATGACGCCGCCGTCGTCCGATTCGCAATCGCCGCAGTCGCAGCCCGCGCGCTACCTTGACCGCTCGCCTGACATCGATGGCGAGCTTGAGGCCGCCGACAAGGTCTCGTCGTGGGCTGCGGAGCAGCTGTTCAACCACATCCAGTCGCAGCAGCACCAGCCCGCCATGTCCTTCCCCGGCCAGCAGCAGCAGCAGCGCGAGATGCCGTCCCTGGCCGGCCAGCACCACGGCCAGAACCCCTTCACTGCGACGCTGCTCGCCAACATCGCCGCTACTCAGCAACGCGCCGCGTTCAACGTCCCGCTCTTCGACGCCGTCGACGACGCCAACAAGTCGTACAGCTTCCCGACCGGCCCAGCGCAGATGTTCCCGGCCTTCCAGGCGTCTCACCCGGCCCAGTCGCAGCAGCAGCAGCCTCAGCAGCTCGACGCCTGGCGCTCGTACGCGCTCGCCCAGTACCAGCTCCAGCCGCAACCGGCCGCCGTCCCCGCGCTCGCCTTGGGCCAGGCGCAGCGTACGGCGCTGTCCATGGACGAGCTTAAGGACGCCGTCCGCGCCGGCATGGGCTTCGGCATGAGCATGGTCGGCGGCAGCTCGTTGCAGCCTTCGTGGCCTGCCGAGGTTGACGCCTTCTCCGTCTAAGCTGCCTCGCAATCGCCCCGATGCCCTCAAAGGGACGCGCACGACCCAACCGCCGCCGCTGACGGAAACGGTCACCCTCTTTTTCTCCTCGCCTCGGTCCCTTCTACGGTTCGCTCTCCCTTCCCTCTTTCCGGAGCCCCCTGCCCCCGCCTTCCGCTGCCCTGTATCTCGGGCTCGTCGGCCAGCGGCTTCGGCCCCTTTAGTTGTAGTCCTCTCCCCACTTCCCCCCCCTCCTTACCCGCCGCTCCCTCTTCCCGAGCAGGACCGCGCGCATACACCCATCCACCCAGCTAGTCTCGTCCGTCGTGTCCGCTCCGCGGTCGAACCCTTTCTTTCCTTCTTTTTGCGGGGCGACGTCCTCTGGCGCCTGCCCTTCACCTCGTTGTACCGCTCTACTTCGGCTGTCCTTTGGTTCGCTCGATACGCATGCGCCTCTGCATGCTGCTGCGGTCGTCTTCTGCCAGTGCACCAGGAAGGGGAGTGCAGCTGGGAGTTTGCGATGTTTATATGCTGCAGCAGACCGCCAGCTCGCCGCCGCTGGACGATGCTGCCTGGACGAGCGACGTTGATCATATGCAGCAGCCTGCCCATCGCTGCTTCAAGCCTCGATCACGCTGACCTTCCCGCGCTCTACCCTTCAGCAGCAGATAGCAGCTGGCATCCTTCCCCTTACCCTGCTCGACTGCCCTGCGGGAACGCCGCTGACGGCTCTGCGGGCCCACCGTCGTCGATGCCCGATCGCAAAAAGCAGAGCGAGGTCAAAGCGGCGATCCCCTCGCTGACGGCGGTCTCGAACGCCTCTCCAGCGTGGTGTCGCTTCTGCCAGGCGATGGCGGCGGTGGAGCTTGACCATCTCGCGCGGTCGTCATTCGCCTGTCGTTGCTGGTCTAGCGTTCGGCGGCGCACATGGGGGCAAGTTCGGCTGCCTGCAGGCCAAGGCGAAGGGCGAAGCTTCCTCTTTCGGCCAAGGCCAGCACTTTTCGCTGAACCGACGTCCGGCTCACGAGCCGGCAGCTTTCTCTGCTTCCGCTGACAGGGAGATGGTCGGGCAATCTCGCTTTCGGTCGAGGCACGGCACAATTGGCAGGGCGCTCGAGAAGGGGCGTGGCGGTGGTGGAAGCTGCGTGCTCGCGCACACGAGCACAACGCCCTGGTTGACCTCGCTCAGCTGAACGCAATCCGTGCCGGTGGCGGACGCCTCGCTCGCTCTCTGTCGGTTTAGGCAAGACGTGCGGCACTGATCGCGAAGCGGTCGCCGGGCGTGCCGCTTGTGGAGTAAGTGAGCCTGCCTCTCGCTCTGCGCCGTAATAAGACTGGACACGCCAGATGACCCGGCGCCTCCTCCCCGCTTTGACGCAGCATCAGAGGACTGCTTGGGCATCGACGTTCAGCACGCGGGCCAAGAGGGGGTCCGCCGAGCTCCGTCAAGTCCAAGCTTAAGAAGAGGGAGGGGCTCTGAAGGGCCCTTCTTCCCCACCTGCTCCCACCCATCCGTCCTCTCCACTTCCCCCCTCCCCCCAACCGGTCTATCCCTACCCCCTTTATCCGGGCTGGTCATGGACTCTAAGCCTATCGAGAAGCACCGCGAGTTCGCCGAGAGCGACGAGCACTTGGATGTTGACGAGCGCGGTGTGCGTCTCCAACCACTCTCGACTCCTCAATCCGTACGTTGACGCGCAGCGCTGACCGTCTGACTTCCTCGTACGCTTGCAGGAGGACTTCCAGAAGAACCTCAATGCGCGCCTGCAGAACCCGCTGCATGGCCTCTCGCGCGAGAGCCTCCTCAAGAAGGTTGCGCTCTTCACGTCGCAGCACGGCATGCAAGAGGACGAGGAGCTCTTCCGCAAAGCCGCCATCCTCGCGCAGCACCCGGAGAAGTTCGAGGAGCATGCCGAGCTGACCGAGGACGACCGGTACCACCTCCGGCGCGAGACGACGCACAAGTGGTCCCAGCCGTTCGACCTCTGTGCGTCCTTGTTTCCGGCCTGCACCTTGACGAGCACTGGGGCTGATATCCCCTCCTCGTCCGCGTTTCCCTCGTTCCTCCTCCTTCGCAGACTTCACTGTCGCCATTTGCAGTCTGTCGGCTGCCGTCCAAGGCTGGGACCAAACGGGTTCCAACGGCGCGAACCTCGGCTTCCCTCAGGCGCTCGGGATCGACAACTCGGTCTCGAACCCGAACCACGTCTACCACGAGTGGCTAGTCGGCGTCATCAACGCCGGGCCGTACCTCGCCTGCGTCGGCTTGTCGTGCTGGATCTCGGACCCGCTCAACAACCTGCTCGGCCGTCGCGGCGTCATCTTCTTCTGCGGCATCTTGCAAGTTCGCGCACATCGTTCGCCGCCTTGCTTCCTGCTAATTGTCCTGCCGACTTTTATCGCAGCTGTACCCTCTCGGTCATCGGCAGCGCGTTCTCGCAGACTTGGCAGCAGCTCTGTACGTACAGCCTTCGCCTTCACGTCCGTGCGGCTGTCGCTGACCAGCTTCTGCACTTGCAGTCATCACTGTACGCTCCGACCGTCAGCTCACGTCTTTCTTTCTCACACTGGCTGATTCTGTTGCACTTTTGCTGTCGTCTTCGCAGCGTCTTCTTCTCGGCGTCGGTATGGGTCCCAAGGCATCGACGACGCCCATCTACGCGGCCGAGAACGTCCCAGCCAACATCCGCGGTGGTTTGGTGATGTCTTGGCAGTTGTGGACGGCATTCGGCATCTTCCTTGGGTGCGTTCTCACCTTTCTCTCCCCCCTTTTTGCCTCTTATACTGACTTACTGAGCGCGCCTCAGGTTCTGCGCTAACATGGCCATGGCCGACGTCGGCAAGTACGCCTGGCGCTACCAGCTCGGTTCAGCGTTCCTTCCCGCCATTCCCATGACCCTCGGCATTTACTTCTGCCCCGAATCTCCTCGCTGGCTCATGAAGAAGGGCCGGTACACGAAGGCGTTCCGATCGTTCTGCCGCCTGCGTAACTCAAAGCTTCAAGCCGCGCGCGATCTATTCTACGTTTGGGCACAGCTGGAGGAGGAGAAGGCCATCATGGGCGGCTCAAGCTACTTCGGCCGCGTTCGCGACCTCTTCGTTGTTCCTCGCATCCGCCGCGCAACTCTCGGTGCCTTCATCGTCATGCTCGCCCAGCAGATGTGCGGCATCAACATCATCGCCTTCTACTCGTCGACCATCTTCGTTCAGGCTGGGTGCGTCCGCTTTCGCTGTCTCCTCCAAGGGTGAGCACGTGCTGAACTTTCCGCGTTTCTGTCTTTAGCTACACCCCGCGCAACGCCCTCAAGGCGTCTCTCGGCTTCGGCGCTGTCAATTGTGCGTGATGCGCTGCTTCTCATCACTGCCGAGTATTCATAGCACTAACCCCCCCCCCCCCCTTCCCCCCTCCCTTTAGTCCTGTTCGCCTTCCCCGCCGTCTTCACGAGTGCGTAGGCCTTGTTCCAGCCTGCTGAGCCGCAAGTGTCCAGCGAGGAGCTAACGTCCATTCCGCTCTTGCCTGCCGCAGTTGATACCTTTGGCCGTAGGAACCTGCTTCTCTCGACCTTCCCCAACATGGCTTGGACGTTGCTCGCCGCCGGCCTCTGCTTCCTTATTCCGGACACGTCGCGCGCTCACATCGGCCTGATAGCCTTCTTCATCTTCCTCTTCGCCGCCTTTTACTCGCCCGGTGAGGGTCCGGTGCCCTTCACCTACTCTGCCGAGGTCTTCCCTCTTACGCACCGTGAGCTCGGTATGGGATTTGCCGTCGCGACCTGCCTCGGCTTCGCGGCGCTGCTCTCGATCACTTTCCCCGCCATGGTCATCGCCATGTCTACGCTTGGGGTGCGTCTTTTGCCTCTGGGTCCCTGGGGCTATCCGGCCAGCCCGACTGACAACCTCAACTCAATTCTTTTGCAACACGGCTAGGCGTTCTGCTTCTACGCCGGCCTCAACATCATCGCCTTCGTCCTCATCTTCCTGTGCGTATGTCGTTCTCAAGGCCTCAGAGATTTCTTTGAAACGGCCCCGCTGACGCCCTGTTTCCTCCCTGCCCCGTTTTCTTCCACAGCTTCGTCCCCGAGACCGCCCAGCGCACGCTCGAGGAGCTCGACGCTGTCTTCGCCGTCCCGACGATGGTTCACGCCAAGTACCAGCTCACGCAGACGTTGCCCTACTTCTGGCGCCGCTGGATCAAGCGCGACAAGACGGCCCACCTCCAGCCGCTGTACGACTTCAGCAACATCAAGTCCATCACCAAGTTCGAGAAGGGCGCTGGGCACTGAGCCTGCACTCGATTCTCACATCATCTCTTTTTCTTGTTGCCTCTTGCGACTGTGCCCTTTGCCCTTGTCCGCCTACCTCCTTCCATGCTCTATTGTACCAGTAATATCATGACCGCAACTCTATCAATCTTATCGATCGCAAGCAACAGCGCCGTATGTGTTTATGGGCTGACTGAAGATTCCTCCACTTTCCCAGAGCCGGCCAACTTCAGACGATCAAGCGTCATACAATCGTCCAAAGCAGCACTTCTCACGTCGCAACCGTACAGCTCTCAAGATCCCTGCGCGCGAGGTCCATTGACGTCCGTCGTCTAATCGAGGATCTGGCACTTGATGGCGCCCGAATTGGGGTCGGCGGCGATGTGGAACGCGTCGACGGCCTTCTCGAGAGGGAAGCGGTGCTGTGAGGTGAGCGCGGCAAATGTCAGTGTCGACCGTCGGGCGAGAGAGATGAGCAAAACGCACCGTGACGAGCGACTTGAGGTCGATGAGGCCGGCGCCGACGAGACGGATCGCTTTCGAGTACTGCCAAAGTAGTGGAGATGATGAGCCCGACGCACAAGACCGGCGAACGCAGAAAGCGACGAACCTGGTTGCAGTAGCGGTACTGGAAGCTGAGGTCAATCTCGAAGGCCGAAAGGTGCATGAAGGGCATCTCCTGAACCTCCTTGCCGACGCCGCTGAGAAGTGAGAAGTTAACAGCATCATCAGCACGCATCGCGTGAGTCGCAAACAGGCTGGACGCACATGACGAAGACCTTGCCACCGAAACGCATGCTGTAGACGGCCGTCCAGACCGACGACTGCACGCCGGTGCACTCGAGCGCGATACGGAGGTCCATGCCGGCCGCCTTTTTGACCGCGAGCGAGGCCGAGAGGTGGTCCATGCCACGCTCAATCAGAACAGTCTTGACGCCGGGGCAGAGCTTCTTGGCAAAGTCAAGACGCGACTGCGCAATGCTGAGAAATGGCGCGAAGGGGGGAGTCAGCAGTTGTTGATCTGGGGAAGGATAAGGAGAACGCACTCGGTGATAACGATGGGCGATGCTCCAGCGGCATGAGCAGCAGCGAGCGTGACGAGACCAATGGGTCCGGCACCGCAGATAAGGAGCGGATCGCCGAGACGAAGGCCCGCGCGGTCGATACCGGCGAGCGCGACCGACAGCGGCTCGAGGAGCGCACCCTCCTCCCAGGTGATGGTGTCCGGGATGCGGTGCAGCCAGTTGGCGGGGTGCAGGTGGCTAGATTTGCCCTTGAGCATCAGCAGCTGGGTGTGAGCTGAAAGAGGCGCGCAACGGACGCACTAGCGAGTCAGGGTGCCGTGGAACGGCGGCGTCGAGAAGAAGACAACCTCCGGGCACGCGTTGTATCGTCCCTCGCTGCGAACAGTTGAGAGCCCAAGATCAGCCTGGATTCAGCAGTTAGGAACAGGAGAGATGGAAGGCGCACCGGCAGAACTCGCACGCGCCGCACGGGACACCAGCCTCTATGGCAACGCGGTCACCAGCCTTCCACTCCGTCACGCCCTCGCCGACTGCATCAGGTAGGCAGGTCAGTCAACAGTCCGGCAGCATGCAGTGACGGCAAGTAAGGGCGCACCCTCGACAACCTCGCCCGCGCTCTCGTGTCCACTGCCGCACTCGCTCTCGACGACCATCTGCAACATCGTCAGCTCATGTCAGCTCTTCGCCACCCCAAACGAGCGGTCTTGCCAGGACTCACCGTCTTTCCGATGCACGAGTGCTTCCAGAAATGCACGTCCGACCCGCAAATTCCCGTTGCCTTGACGTGCACAAGGACCTGCCCCGGCCCAGGCTGCGAAAAGAGAAAAGCAAGGGGAGGTCAGATCTGAGGCGCAGCGAAGTGAGCATGCAGCCTGAGGGTGCACCTTGGGCTTCGGCTTCACGACGAGGTGGATCTGTACGCGAGAGAGGAAGGCAGCGGTCAGCATCAACTCGAGCACAAGAAAGTGACTGCGCGTTGGCGCCAGGTGTACTCGGTCCGAGGACCGCTCCACCGCAAAAGGGTGGCACGTTCGAGCGCAACATGCTCGTCCAGCACCCCAAAGCAGCCTTGCCGGAGTGCGAGCGCGAGCAAAGTGTACGCACCTCCTTGTTCGGGTTATAGAAGCCTGTGTGATGAAGATGCACAGCAGGTCAGCCTCAAGCTCTTCAACGGACGAGACGGCGGGGCGCGTTGAGCCAACGACGTACAGGCAAGGTTGGCGTCCTTGTCCTCGGGCAGCTCGCTCTCATCCTTGATGATGCGGAAGGCGGGGTCCTGCAGGATGCGTACGGGGTCGTAAAGTTCCTTGTTGGTTTGAAGGGTCGAGGACATGGTTGCGACAAAGGGCAGGGTGCTGCGCGTCGAGGTAAGGTGCGAGGCCGAAGAGTCAGTCCTTCGTCGCTCGTCGTCCTTCGCTCATCACTAGGCAAGGCAGGAGAACAGACCCAGAGTAGGGGGTATGGTGGGAGGTGGGAGGACGTGTTGGCTGCGGCCTACCGGCTTTTCACGCTCTGTCAGGGGCTGCTAACTCGGGGAGGAGGCCCATTTCGATCACCTCCGTCTATGAGCTCGCAGCAAGGGGACCCAGCCGCCCTTCGGCTTTTCTTGCCGGTGGGAGGGCAGGCAGGCCTCCTGTTCAACGTCAAACGACACCCTGGTTGACGAAGGGAGAAGGCCCCCGACGCCCTCTTGCCGGCGTTGATGGAGGTTCCTCCAGCACCGGCAGCAGCTGAAGGGAATCGGAGCCGGCGCGGTGCGAGCGGCCGTACTGGTGTCGCGGGTCCTGCCGAGCGGCGCTTGTGGGGCTGCCACTTACCTGCGGCTGGCCGGGTATCTTAATATTCTCCTGCAGCTGACCGAGGTGTTACGTCGTCGTCGAGGGCGCTGGGTAGGGAACACGGCAGCTTGAACGTCGGGCGACGGTCTTCGGCGCAGGAGTGAGCGCTGGCGAGCAGCCGCGCGCGCCTCTCGACTATCCGAACGTGAGCATGAATCGGGGCTTGGATACAAAGGATCGGTCATCAGGTCAAGAGTACAATGGAGCTGTACTCGTCTGCGTTTGATCGAAACTGATGGAGTTGCGGTCGTGAGATTACTGGTACAGCAGGGCTTGAAAGGAGGCGCAGGTGGGAAGGGCATGGGCACAGTCGCCAATGGCAACAAGAGAGAGAAGAAGCAGGGTAGGAGGCAGGCTCAGTGTCCGGCGCCTTTCTTGAACTTAGTGATGGACTTGATGTTGCTGGAAGTCGTACAGCGGTGTCAGGGATCGAGTCAGCCTCCTCGCGTGCCGCGTCGCGGCGCATACACCCCACAATACCCTTCCCGCACACGTACCCTCTCCGACACTTGCTGGCTCGCACGAGGACCGATGTACAAGAAGATCCATGAAGATACGTGCGATCCGTCATCTACCTGAGGCACTCGGGCACCGGCCTCCTGCGCCCTCGCTCGCACCCCTTCATGCCGCTCAGGAACCCCCCTGCGCGCACACCCTACACCAGCATGCCAGCGACGTTGGAGAACGACGTGAGCGCGCTAGCAGCCGGCCTGTCCTTCTCGAGCATGGCCCCGCCGCGGCCAAGCGTCAAGTCCACGCGGCGCCGCGCAGGCGGGAGGGCGGACGCGTCGTCGACCTCGGACGACGGCGCGGTGCTGTCCCCCGCGACCTTGACCGTTGCGAGCCGGGCCTGGTGCGCCTCGCGCGCGCGCTTCCTCGCCAGGAGGAACGACGGCGGCGCCTCGATGACTCCATCGTCGTCGTCGTCGTCGTCGTTGAGCGCGGGCGTGCGCACGCCGCCATCGTCGTCCGACAGGCTCTCGCCCTCCGTCGCCGTCCCCTCAGCAGCAGCTAGCGGGAACGCCGTGTCCCGCTCGGCCTCGGATAGCAGCGGCGGGCAGTAGTACTGTGCCTTGCTCGGGTACGCGCGCGAGCGCCGCGAGCGCTGGTGCGAAGGCGTGCGCGGTGGCTGGAGCGCGAGACGTTGCTGCTCGAGCGCGCGCGGGTAGGCGTACTTCGAAGGCGGATACGACGTGCCGAGCGAGGCTGCGATGAGCACCGAGAAAAGACCGCAGGCGGGTCAGTCGAGAGAGGCAACTGCTACAGGAGGCAATCGCGCGCACCCTGATGGGCACCCGGAGCGGGCGGTGCACCGCCGCCGGCGGCGGGCGCATCTTCCTCCTCCTCTTCCTCCTCCTCCTCATCCTCGTCCGTCCCCGAGTCCTCCGCACCCTCGAACAGCTCCCCACGACCGTTGTCGCCTCCGTCGTCGCCGTCGTCCCCGCCGTCGTCCCCACCGCCGACCCAGCGGCCCTTCCAGTCGACCTTGTCGAGCTCGGCCGGGTCCGTCGGCCGCGTGCGCAGCCATTCCATGCGCGGGCCCGAGCGCGCCCGCTCAGACACCTTGAAGCCGTAGATGCGCTTCTGGTAGACTTCGCCGTACGGCCGGCGCAGGCCGCCGTTCGGGTCCGGGTTGACGAACGGCTCGACCGCCGCCTGCTGCTGCTGCTGCTGCTGCTGCTCGCCGCCGCTGCCGGACGGAGACGCACTCGGGAGAGCGGCAGGCGTCGCGGGGGTCGGCGCCTTGTAGAACGCGGCAGGGAAGAGATCGCGGTACGTCTGATAAAAGAGGTGGGGGAAGGTCGTGCCGAAGAAGGCGCCGTCGACGCCCTGGAAGCGGCTTGAAGGCGGCGCGTATAGGTCGCCGCAGTTGGGGCAGTAGAGCTTGACGGTGTCGAGCCCTGGCTGGTCGGACCGACCGCACGGGACGACCGACGTCGCGTGGCAGAAGACGCGCGGGCAGGCGCCGAACGACTTGGCCGCCATCGCCTGCAGGCCCTGGCGCGTCAGGATGTAGCGCTGATGAACGAGCCCGTACAGCAGCTCGGCCGACGACTCGATGATGGACACGTCGGGGATCTTGAGCGAGTCCTCCTCTTCTGTTGAGGGGGGACCCCAGCGCGCGTGCCGCGGAATCAGCACCTCCAAAAGCAAACAACGCAGTTGAAGACGCGACGCACCAGGCTCAACGTCCAGCACCATCTCGAGTGCCTCCTTCCAGAACGGCACCATCTGCTGCAGGCCCGTCAGGTTGAAGTCGTCCTCGATGAAGTCCTCTGCGACCTCGCAGAAATACTCGTGGCCCGGGAGCGAGGTAAACCACGTCTGCGGTAAGCCAGAGGGGCGGAGGCATCAGCGCCTTGAAGGGCTCGGTCAAACTGCAGCGCTTGGACGCACGATCCACGTCAGGGTCGACGTCTGCGTGCTGGAGGGGGGCGAGGACGAAGCTGCCGAGCGAAGGCCGCCGGGGAGGAGCGAGGTCAGCCGTCGCTCAAGGCGCTATGCGCAAGTGCCTGCTGCAGGTGGCCCGGCCGGCCTGCCGTGTCGCACGAGGGCCTGCTAGGCAAGCCCTGCTGGCAGAAGGGTTGGGAGGAACGCACCGTACACCTCCTCGTCCTCCTCGTCCTGGAGGATCTGGTCGGCCTCGTTCATGACTGCGGCGGGCGGAAGGGGGAAGGGGATCGAGAAGGCTGCGCGAAGAAGAGCAAGGGAGGTCGGGGGATCGGGGGGCGACGAGGCAGGCAGGGGTCGTGGTGCGAGGCGGCGCCGGCGGAGGACGGCCAAAGGAGAGAGAGGACGGATGGGTGCGCGGGGGGGGGAAGGCCAGGTTGAACCCCACCGGATGGGCTCGGAACCCCCGACGATTTCAGGCCACCCTCACCCCCTCACCCCCTCACCCCCCCCCCCCTCCCCGACCATCACCTCGCCGTCCTTCCCTCTACCCGCCGTCCCCCCTCGGCCCGTCATGTCGTTCCTCCTGCCCGACGACGACGACAACCCCTTCGCCAACGCCGTCTCGCCCTTCGCCGCCTACACCCCGCCCGTCCAGCCATCGCCTCAGCCCGACACCCAGGCGCAGTTCGACAACCCGGCCACCGACTACGGCTCGCCGTTGCCGACACCGTCGGGCGACGTCGTCGGCCACACGACAGGGCCGTACATCCAAGCACTAGCAGGCGGTGACGGCCAGCAGGACGCGTACGGCTCGTCGGCAGCAGGCTTGAGCGGCGCCGATGCCGAGATCGCTCGGCCCTCGCTGGCTACAGCGGCCGACGACGCAGCTTCCTCGCCGCCATCCTCAAGCACCGCAGTGTTCCTCCCATCCGAGCCTGTCGACGCGATGCGCTCGTCATCGCCAGACGCCTTCGCCGGCGGGTTCCAGACGTCGCCCGAGCGCCAGCGCGCGTTCGCGCCGTACCGGCCGCCATCACCGCCGGCCCTCGAACCGTCGGACGCCTTCCCCTCCGCCGAGACGCGTGCCAGCACCGACCTTTCAAGCGCGTCGCCTCCGGCTCCGGTGGTGGACAAGAAGGCTGTCGAGGCGTCCCTCGCGGACCTGTTGGGAGAGTCGGAGGAAGTACGGCTCAAGGAGGCGTTCCGCAAGGGCGCTGCGGGATCGTCCGCATCGGCCGCTGCATCGCCCACTAAGAGCAAGAGCTCGGAGAGCAAGAAGAAGGACGCACAGCCTGCGGTGGTCGACGATGAGGACCCGTTCGGCGCGTTATTGAAGAAGCGCAACAAGACGAAGGCGGCCAAGGGGCGTGTACCGCCGGCTAGCGCCACTGCGCCTCCTGTCGCCGCGGCTGCGCCGTCGCCTGTCAAGGCGGTCGCATCAACGACATCGGCTTCAGAGGCCGCTGCTGGACCTGAATCCCCGTCTGTTGAGCCTTCATCTTCGGCAGAGCCTGTCGCTCCCCCTCTGCCCGAGCTCGTGGCCAACGATGACCAACCTGGTGCGGGCATCAAGCCTGAGACCCTCGCTCTTCCGCCGTCTGAACCGTCCTCCGCGCCTGGCACACCTCGCGCGCCTACTCCGCCGCCCAAGTCGTCAGCCGTCTCGCCCTCGCCGGAGGCTTCGTCCAGCACTGCCCCGACGGGACCGACTACGACCGAGGGGTCGCCACGCGTAGCCGTCTCGCCTCTCGTCACGCCCACGCCGCCGTCCTTCACCATCTCCTCTGCGTCCTCCGCCATCGAGTCGGACGACGGCGTCCGGCCCCGCACAAGCTTCTCGTCCACCCCGCCGCCGCGGGTCGAGCGCTCGTTCTCCGAGCTGACGCTCGACGGCCAGCGCGCAGCGCAGCTCGGGCTCGGCGGCGGGCCTGACGCGGGCACGGGAGCCGGCTGGGGCGCGACGCCATTGGAAGACGATGATGGCTGGGGAGGGGAGGAGGAGAAGCTCGTATCTGGCGGGCCGCCGGTGGAAGAGGAGGTGCGTCCATCCCCCGTCTCCCGAGGCGACGCGCAGCTGACCATCTCAACCCTTTTCAAGCAGCCGGAGTCCACGCCCGAACCAGCTCCCTCAGCAGCGCTTTCCGACCCTGCTCTCGACCCGCCGCCGGTCGACAAGGCCTTCCTCGCTGCGTCCAAGAAGGCCGAGCAGATGTTCGAGATCCACATCGGCGACCCGACAAAGGTCGGCTTGGGTGCGACGGCACACACTGTCTACACCGTGACGACGCTGCTGCGGGTGCCGACCGAGTACGGCACACAGGCGCGCGAGGTCGCCGTGCTCAGACGCTTCTCTGACTTCTTGTGGCTGTACGGCGCGCTGAGCGCGTCGAACCCAGGCGTCATCGTTCCTCCCGTGCCCGACAAGCAGTCCTTCGGTGCGCCTGCCCCTTGCGCTCGTCCTGTTCTTCTCCGTGTACTGATGTTGCACGTCTTTGCTCTCTGCAGGCCGGTTCGGGGACGAGTTCATCGAGACGCGCCGGCGCGACCTGCAAAAGTTCTTGTCCAAGACCGGGCAGCACCCGATCCTGCAGCTCGACTCCGTTTTCACGGCCTTCCTGACGGCGGACAACCTCACGGCCGAGATGAAGCACTACAACGCCCGGCTCAAGCACGACGCTGCGGGCGCTGGCGCGGGCGGCGCCGACAAGGGCTATCTCGCGAGCTTAGCGAGCGGCGTGATGGGGCCCAAGTTCGTCGAGCGCGACGAATGGTTCGACGACAGGAAGGGCGTGCTCGAGACGCTCGAGGGCCAGCTCAAGGCGCTCGTCAAGTCCGTCGAGCTCGTCTCGAAGCAGCGACTCGGTGCGTTCTCCTGCTGACGCCCCTCTGCGGAGCTTTTGTAACCGGCGCTGATGCGTGCATGCTTGACCGTCCGCGCAGACCTCTCTGTCTCGATCCACGACTTTGCCGAGTCCATCTCGTCCCTCGCGCAGGGCGACCTCTCGCGCCCGATGGCGCTCGCGCTCGAGCGCTTTTCGGACGTGCTCCGCAGGGCCAAGGACAAGGAGGAGGGCAACGGCCGCGGCGACGTCGCCGCGTTCATGGGGACGGCGGACGAGTATATTCGGTTGATTGCGAGCGTGCGCGTGCGTCTTCTCTCCTCCCTTCCCTCCGTCTTTGCGTCCGCTGCCCAGCTCGGTCGGCTGACACGCCTCCTTGGGTCGTCCGCTCGCAGCACGCTTTCGCAAGCCGGATCAAGACGTATCTCTCCTGGCAAACGCTGGAGGCTGACGCCCGCCGCCAGCGAACCGCGCTCGACAAGGCGCGCCGGCAGGGCAAGGTCGCAGCCGAGCGCGTCGGGCAGGAGATCGCGCTCGTCGCGGACGCCGAGCGGCGGGCAAAGGAGGCCGGCGCCGAGTACGAGAGCGTCAGCCGGCTCGTCAAGAACGAGTATGCGCGCTTTGAGGACGAGCGCGTGGGCGACTTCAAGCGCATGCTTGAGGTGTACGTCGAGGGCATGATTCACCGGCAGAAGGCTGTGAGTTCTGCATCGTCTTTTGATGTCACGGCGATGGGGCTCTGACGCATGACGTGCTCTTCTCGCAGCTCATCGCGGCCTATGAGGACTACCACACTTCGCTCGTCCGCCTCGTCCAGCAGTCCCAACCACAGCCAGCGACCCCGAATACAGCAAAGCCCGCCTCCCCTCCACGGCCAACAGCGAGCAGTCAGGCGTCGAACGGCGGCGACAGTCCTGAGCGCGCGCGCGTGGGCGGACCTCCGTCGCCGGCTGCAGCGCCCAACCCCTTCGCGGAGGACGACGCGCGGGCGCACGCGCCAGAGGGCACGCTGGCAGGGCTGCCGGAGGAAAACGCATGGGCGTGAGGAGGGGCTCCTTGTCATCGTATCTTCCATGAGCTCAGGACTCGGGACGGGACGTGTGTAGGCGGCGGCGGCGTGCGTTCGAACGGACAGGGGCTGATGATGACGGCGCTGACTGCGCGCGTAAGCTCCTGCCTGCGGGTGCTCTGACCTTCTCCCACACTCCCTTGCGCCCATCATCTACTGCCTTCCCTCCTGATCACTGTACCCTCCAGCAGATCCGCAGCTCAAGATGTCCTACCCTGTCTTCCCATCCATGCCGTTCGACCGCGCCCAGCTCGGCGTGCTCGCCCTCTCGGGCCCGCTCCGGCCGGTGCAGCAGCTCCTGCTCTCGCGCGAGTACATCGTCGAGGTCGTCCCGCTCGCCGCGTATGGCCGGCTCAAGTATCGCACGCTCGCCGGCGGCTCGCTGGTGGGCGGGTACGGCGGGCTGCTGAAGGAGTATCCGCTGCTCGCGTTGTCGTTCTCGCTCGGTGCGTTGCTCCATCTTGCTACTGCCAGCCGGTCAAGCCCGGACTGATCGGGATGACCCCCCCCCCCCCCCTCCGCCTGTCAGCGACGTCCTTTTACCTGCAGTCGGTCCTCGCTTCGATCCTCGCGACACTCCCGAGCGTTTCGTCCCTCGGACAGCTGCGCGCCAACGCCGAGCACTTCCTCGCGCTCTCGACCGGCGACAAGATTGGCGTGTGCAAGGCCAAGGCTTGGGACTGCTTCAAGGGGACCTGCGAGGCTGAGGCCTGGCTTATGGCGGCGTACGGCGCTCTCGTCGCTGCCCCCGTGCGTCTCGCTCTTCCTTCAGCTCGGCCAGGCTCGTCCTGAGGTCGGTCCTTCCATCTTTGCGCTTGCCCTGCAGGTCAAGCACTTCTTGCCCAAGATCGTCGACGTCCTCCAGTCATGTATGCCGCACGCGCTCCTCAAGACGCAGCGGCGCAGGTCCCTCGTCCGGCTCATGCTGTCTTACGGCGTCCAGACGCCGGTCGAGGTTGGCATGTGGCGTGCGTCCGCCTCTTTCCGTCCTCCCGTTCGTACTCCTTTGCTCTCTTAGCGCACCGAATTGATCTTGGTGGAGGCCATCTCAGTGCTCTCTATGTCCTGGATTTCGGGCTCGCGCACGTCGGTGCAGCTCAAGACGGCGCTCAGGTCGGGCTTCGGCTCGGTCTTCAAGGTCCGTCATCCCCATACCCCTGATTTTGATGATAAACTGACTTACCTCCGTGCTTCGACCCACTTTAAGGCCGCCGTCTTCGTCCAGACGCTCACGCTCCTTGTCGCTCAGCGCGTCGGCAAGCCCAAGACGGACAAGTGGGCCGGCATCCTGCAGTTCATCACCGGCTTGGTCGGCATGACCATGTACGTCCTTCTGCCGTTTTCTGTCTCGCCCATCAAACTTATCACGACCCTCCTCATCACAGGGCCAAGCGCAAGACCCGGCTCAGCCGAGGCGATTCCGGCGGGTCGTCTACCTCCACCGGCCGCGCCTTCCCGGGCTTTGGCTTCCCCAGCAGCGGATCATACTCGCTTTCGGGCGCGGAACGTAGCGGCGGCAAGCGAGCCGAGTGCGCCGACTGGCAGGTCGGGTGCGAGTACAAGGAGGGCGAGCGCGTCAAGTTCCGCGGCAGGGAGTGGTCGGTGCAGCAGGACCACAAGGCGGAGGTGCGGCGCACCATTTCTACCTCGCAGGACACGTACTGACGATCTAAGCGGCTCGTTTATCCTTGACAGAGCGACTGGACGCCCGACACAACTCCTAACCTCTTCGCGGAAGTCGAGACTGAGGGCGAGAGCAAGGGCGCGGTCGAGGACGAGTGACCGCGCCTTGCCACCGCCGAGCGGCTTCACAGCAAAGCCGCTCAACCCCCATGTGCTCCGCTATCCTTTAACTCCTGCTTGTATTGATAGCCATGCCCCTGTTCTGCCCATCCGCTCGAAGGAGACGCTGCAAGTGCCGGGCGAGGGTGCGTACATGCGCGCTGAGGGGCGATCGAGCAAAACTCGCGAGCCGTGGGCGCGCTGCGTCGACCTGCGCGCCGGGCCTGTCCTCTGTCCGCCAGCGCCGTCCCATCCTCGCAGCCTCAGCATCCCCAGCAGCCAGCAGCATGGCCTCCAAGTCCGCCAGCAAGGCGCCTTCCTCCTCCTCCAAGCCGACCAAGGGCAGTAAGTCGGCCGCTGCCGCCACCGCCGCAGCATCGCCTAAGGAGCGCGTCGTCTCGCGCGAGACGGCTGCCGACAACAGCGACGCCGACATGGACTCTGCGTCGGATCTCGAGGCGACGGTTGCAGCCAAGCGTGTTGCGGGCGAGCAGAAGAAGCCGACGAAGAGGGCCGCAGTGGAGGACAGCAGCTCAAGTGAGGAGAGCTCGAGCGAGGAGGAGGACGAGAGCGAGGACGAGCTCGAGGTACAGCCGGGCACGTCGCAGAGCTTGTGCGTCTCCAGCTCCTTGCTGGCGGTGTCGTTAGGATGCTGACCGCTTGTCTGTTTCCTTGGCGGCCGAAGGAACTACTCGGCGCCGCGGAACATGCAGAAGGTGGTCGTTGCGTCTGGCTCGAACTTCGACTACGCGAAGCTGCTCGCCAACCCCGCCCTCAAGATGTACACCGTCCGCCTGCCTGACAACGTACGTTTACGTGGTATCCTAGCTAGGCATCTGGACGCTTCGCTGACAGCTCGATGTGCGCCTGCAGGTCAAGACGAAGAGTCTGGAGAAGATCAGCCTGCAGGTCAACCCGTCCGGCGACGGGCTCGTTGGCTCGCTCAGCACCAAGGCCGGCGAGTACATCATCAAAGCCGCCGACCCGCAGGGCGCCACCGAGGAGCTCAAGAACCTGCGGTTGCTGGTGCCGGACGCCAAGTCGTCTTCTTACGTCTCTGGTGCGTCCTCAGTGGCCGCGTCAAGAAACTGCGCAGCTTCCACTCAAGCCCGTGCTGACCCTTTTTTTGCTGCCTGTATTGCTAGCCCCTCGTGAGGTTGTTGGCGCGCTCTCGCTCACCCCCATCGTCCCCATCGCTTCCTCCTCCACCCTTCCTCCGTCATCCGCCTCCGCCCCCCGGTCAGGGATGTACGTCCCGCCGCCAAAACCCGTCCGTCTGCAGCCGCTCGACAAGATGAAGTTCCGCAACGCTGCCTTCGGCGGTGGCGGCGCCGACGTCGAGGCTACGCCGACCCTGGCGGAGGCTGCTGCGCCCGCGGCGGTGTCGACTGCTGCGCCTGCGTCGGAGTCGAAGGCGAGCAAGGATGGCAAGGAGAAGAAGAGCAAGAAGCGCAAGGAGGTCGGCGAGGCCGGCGACGCAGGTCGGTCTTCTCAGCGCATCTCTATTCACAGGTTGCAGCGCACGCTGACGCTCAATCCCCCCTACAACGATACAGACGGCAAGGAGAAGAAGAAGAAAAAGAAGAAGACGGAGTGAGCGTCGGACGCTCTATCACGACCAGGTGGCCGATCTCATGCCTTGATGACACAGCAGTCAGCGCGCGCTGCTCATTGACAGCAGGATTCCGCAGGGCATTCGCTGGGGGCTTGAAGGTTCGAGAGCGGCGTGACCACCTCTCCTTTGACGAACGCCCTCATCAAGCGCAGCGGCGAGTAGTGGACAGAGAGGATCTGCGCCGAGAGCAGGACTGCAAGGAAAAGGTTGGTCAGGACCAGTCATTAGCATGCGAGGAAAGTCTCACGCACAGTGCTGCTTGAGTACGGCCGACATTGCGAGCGGCTGGTTCGTAAGCCTCAGCACGCCCGGTTGACGAGTAGGCTGCAAGTGCACCCCTCCTTCGGAACAACCGGGCGTCAGCGAAGCTTCGCGAACTGAACGCATGAGAGGACCTACCTGGCAAACGCGCAGGCGACTTGATGCGGAGCATGATTGCGAAGAGCGGGTAGTGGTTGAGGAACGAGAGGCTCGAATCGAGGACCGCATGAGCGAGGATGATGACGGCGCGCGACTGAAGGCATGTGCATGTCAGCTAGCGCTTCTCGGAAGGGTCAGACCGTAGACCCACAGAGGCCACGAGGGTGTAGTACGCCAGCACGGTAGGGAAGAGGAAGACGAGGACGGTGAACAAGATTGTGCCCACGAGCAGCTGGTCGACCGTATAGGTTGTCGAATCGACACGCTTGCGAAGGACGTTGCTGCGTTTGCCTGTGTTCAGATATACGAAATTGCAATCAGGGCAAGGGCACAAAGGGAAGATCTGGACGGGACGTACCTCGGAAGACGTCGAACAGGCCGCGGAGTAAGATGGCCATCCAGCGATACGCTAGCGTCGCGATCAGGTACGCCACGTAGAGGTGTGCAGTCGCAATCCAAAGGAGGTCCGAGGACAGGGCGAGCACCGATGACGCTCCGAGGAAGCCGCCAAGACCGATCAGCCGGAGGATGGACGGGAGTGAGGCAATGAGGTGCCGAAGGACGCCTGTTGCGTGGGGCTTGCAACAAAATTAGCCCCCGTCTGCAATATCCGCATCAGCAGCACTGCGCACCTTCGTCCCACGTACGGATGAGGGCGCTGAGGTTAACGCACGCGAACGCGGACAACTCCGTGTTGAGCTTCAGGCCTGCCGGCCAGTGGTTCAGCCATTTCAGTAGATGCAACGGCACATCCACCGTCGAGATCTTTTGCCAGAAAGGAGTTAGCCCGGGAGATATACGCGAGGCCAAAAGTGGCGCACCTGCATCAGTGGGCCGAGGAAAGCAGCAAGCTGGTCTGCGTTGCCGATGACGATGCTTCGCAGAGCTTGTCCGACGATCAAGTCGTTCAGCACAAGCCAGACGGTGTTGAAGAAGGCGATGTAGTTCGCGCGTGCGGCTGCAACCTCGGACGGAGGTGGGATGGTACGACGGAGGGAACTGAGCTGATAAGAGAGGAGGACAGCTTGGTGCGCGCGGATCGACAACTGGTTGCCTGTCGAAAGTCGCGGTAAGCAGCGGGTTCAGGACCAAAGATACAGACGACGCACAGAAAGCCGACAGGTCCTTGAGAGATGGCAAGCCGGGAGGAAGAGGCGCTTCGACGAGGAGGAGCAACGACCTCCCAACGAGTTGTACGCTGCACTGGACGAGCGCGCGCGCGCGCTGCGCAGTCGAGCAGTTGTGGGCGCTGCTGAGAGGAAGGCTTTGCATGCTCTGCCCAGCCTTTAAAGCCACTCTCAAAAGGGAGTCGAGCTGATGCGTGGCGTTGATCTGCGGTGGTCATCAGGTTGTCAAGCCGCCTATTGGCCAAAGGAAGGGGAGAACCTGGACGCACGAGGTTAACAGCGCCCTGCAGCTTGCCTTCCATCGCACCACTGACCGCGGTCTGCGAATCTTGTGCCTCATTTGACGTGTGTGTCGTGCGCGAGGCAGCGAAGTGTAGCCTGACCGGGTTGAGGGCGAGAAAATGGTGTTTCGTCGGGTCCGGCGGGTTGAAGAGCACGACCGACTGGAGCCTGCTGCATCGCCAGACTCAGCACTGTGACTGATGTTTATGAAGGTGCTATAGTACCTACTGCTCTCGTGAACCGTCGGCTCTAGGGGTGAGCGTGAATGCTTGCAGGCCCTGCGACGACGGGGACGGTACGCCTGCGCGCCGCCGCCCTCTTTGTTGCAGCCAGGAGCTGTCGACTTGTCCCAGTACGGTCAGAGGAGCTGCGGCCAGAGTCCTGGGGACCTCAATGCTGTTGAGAATCTCCTGCAGGACTTCGAGAGGTAAACGGTCCCGCTGATCGATGAAGGAGGTGACGACGGCGAAGGACGGGCAGAGCTGGACGCCGACAAGATGCTGAGCTGGCGAGCTGCCGGCCGTCCGCCGCGGTCCGCCGTGGACTGGGCCCGGTACAAAGAGGACTACCATGGTGCTGCCTCCTGGTCCTGATGCTCTCCCGGTGACGTCCCAGGAAGGTGCTGTGATGGTAGGAAGCGATTCGCCGACCCTTCCTCCTCGCTCGCGGACATGCCGCTGCGCATCGCTCAACCCCCGACCCACGATCCTCCCTCGACGCCTCGACCGAGCCCAGCCAACTCCTAGACGCACGGACAGCCGCTTCTGTCACAACCTGTCAAGATGCCCTACATGACCGGGTTCTCTTCGACACTCCTTCCGCCCACGCCGGCACTGCCGTCCTTCCTGCCCTCTTCCATTCCGTTCTCCTTCGCCTCTCCGCCCAACCCCTCAACCTCAGCACCAGCTTCATTTCACGCCTCTTCATCGCGGCACGCTTCCCTCCATGCTCCTCGACCACCGCGGGGCCCCCCTCCACCGGCAAACCACGCCAGGCGACCTCGCACGAGCCGGACAGACGCAGGTGCTGAGCGCAGCACGGAGGGCAGTAGCGGCAGCGGACGGGCACGGCGGGCGGCAGGGTTCCGAGCCGAGTACGGGGGCGGTCTGGAGAGGCTCTTGCTGGGCCGGGCTCCCCTCGGCGTCGACCTTGCGACAGAAAAGCGTGATTTGAGTGACGAAGAGCAGGATGTCGAGTACAGGGTTCGTCCTCGCCCAGACTGCTATCCGCTTGCACACGACCGATGATGGATCAACCTTCTATGCAGGAGCAAGCTGTTCGAGACTTCGGCCATACCTTCTTGCTACCGATAGGCGTTCACAAAACGCAGGAAGAAATTGATGCCAGAGTGCGTCCGACACTCCTCATCGCGCCCTTCCAGAGCTGACCATGGCGCCGTCTGCGAATGACCACGCAGCAATTGCGCACGCCCTCACCCACACCGCCCAGCAACGCGGAAGATCATCGTGCCCACCAGCACCCCCATGTGCAAGCGCCGCCGTCGCCCGAGGTGCAGGACGTCGACGAGATGCGCGACCTGGACGACGACCTCGAGGACGAGGACGCGGATCTGGACGACGATCTGGAGGAGCAGGACGAGGACGAGGAACCGAGAGAATGATACATCTTTGCTACGTGTCCTCGCAGTGCAAACGGAGGTGCGGATGGCCCCAAGGCCGGACTCAGATTGCGGGTATCCCTCGCTAGTGTCCCTCGCACGTAAGGCGCAAGTTCTCTGCAAATTCATGTTAGTAGGCCACGGGCAAAGGAACGGATAATGATCTACAGCACTCGAGGCCTCAGACGTGGCCAGTCTGTTGTGGAGACCGTCAGTTCTACCTTAGGACTGAGATGACGAGGAGAGTGGACGCACGATCGCCTGCGGCTGGTAAGGCTTGGAGATGGAATTGATCTCCTCTTCGGTCAGAGTGATGTGCACGCTCTCTGCAAGCTCCTGCAGGTGTTTGACGGATGTCGAGCCGATGATGGGCGCCGAGACGCCGGGCTGCGCCAGGTTCCAAGCCAATGCGACCTGCGCCATCGAGACACCCCTCTTCTTAGCGATCTGCTCTACGCTGTACATCCAAGGAGGCGCAAGTCAGGCAGGGAGGTATAAGAAAGAGCGTAATGAGGGACGCACGCGTTGTTTATCGCGACGATGGACTCCGACGGAGCATCGTACCCGCGGCCCTTGAAGCCTGGGTCAGAGTCGACGCGCTTCGTGGACTCGCCGATGGGGCGCGAGAGAAGCCCGCGCGACAAAGGCGACCAGGGGATGATACCAACGCCCGTCGAGCGACAGTAGGGAATCATCTCGCGCTCTGCATTGGCCCGCTCGGGTCAATGTCTGCGCCTGTAGCGCGAAAGCAGCGGGCGGGAAACCTCACCTTCCTCGCGGTACGCGGCGGAGTAGTAGTCTTGCATCGAGATGAACTGCGTGAGGTTGTGTTCCTTGGCGTAGCTCTGCATCTGCGCGAACTGGTACGCCCAGCAGGAGGACACTAGAACGTACGGCGGTGGAAGAAGGGGCTTCAGTCGTAGAATTCCCCTTGAAAAACAGCGACCTCGTTCCTCACTTCCAATGTAGCGGACCTTGCCGCTCTGAACGACGTCGTGCAGCGCCTGCATGGTCTCCGAGATCGGCGTGTCGGGGTCAAACCGGTGGCATTGAAGGACGTCGATGTAGTCGAGCTGCAGTCGCTCGAGAGACCTGAACGTGTGCAGCAAATCAGTCCAATCGACCGCAGCTCTGAAGAGGGGAGATGAGGCCTCACTTTTCGACCGAGGAGAAGATGTGCTTGCGGCTGAGGCCCTGTTGGTTGACGTAGCTGAGCATCGGTCGGACTGTCAGCGGCTGCGCAGCGTCGAGGTCGACAACGCGAGGCTCACCCAGCAGCCTCGAACTCGTCCCGACTGCCGTATTTCTCACCGGGCGTGTTAGGGACGGGGTTGAAGACCTTGGTGAGGATAACCAGGCTGTCGCGAGGCAGATTGAACTTTTTGATGGCCTGTGACGGGACAGCAGTGAGGGTCAGCCAGCCTGACTTGGGCGACCGAGCTGGCTGCAGGCTGCAAGACACACCTTGCCAACAATGACCTCGCTCACCCCCGCGCTGTACACATCCGCAGTGTCCCAGGTCTGAATGCCGAGGTCGTAGGCGGCCTTGAAGTCTGCGATGCGAGCTCGGCCGGGCGTTAGCATCGCTCAGGGCTGGCACAGCAGAGGATCGTACGCACGAGGCAGAGAGGCCTCCTCGTCGAGGACCCAGTTCTGCCAGGCAGGGTCGCCGTAAGACATGCAGCCGAGGATGACCTTGGAGACTTTGAGGCCTGAGTTACCGAGGCGGACGTAGGGCACGCGCTTTGGAGGCTCGGAGGGCATGGCGAGGAGGAAGTCGATAGGCTGAGCTGAACCGGGTGTGATGCGGGGGCTGGAGGCGAGCAAGATCTGATGAGGCCAAGCTGCTGGAAAGAATCCCAAAGCCAGAAGAGGGAGGGGGGAAGGCAGCAGGAGGATGGAGAGGCCGAACTCGGAGGGGAGCGATGCAAGCGCGCGCGCGCGTCGCACATCGCCGGCCGCGCGATGACGCGAAGCACTCAAGATCCTGGCCGGTGCACTCGCGAAGTGTCTCGCGTAGGTACAGTTGTAGCCTCATTGAGAGCGATACAGAGACGTGCAAGGGGAGTAGAGGAGAGGTCGTCAGGAGGTGGAAGGATGGCAGGGAATATATGAAGTCGAAGAGCAGCAGCCAAGGTAGTTATGGCCGAAGGGACGCAGCGCGCGCTGCCATCAAATGGCGCGCAGACGGCCAGTCGCGACGACCGAGCAAAGGGAGACGGGAAGGCGCCCATGACGTCTAGCGGATGACGATCGCCTTCTCTGCGCTGCGGTTCGGTCGGCGGTCGATGTGGTCGATGCCGAGGAAGTGGCCAGGGTGGAACTTGTGCGCGTGCAGCTCATCCTCTACAACAAGCGCGATCAGGTCAGGGTCAGCACGAGCACGAGCCACAGCAACGACAGATGGGAGGGTGCAACGCACCGTCCTCGATGTAGTTTGGCGACTTGTAGCCCGACGTCTCAGTCAGGATCAGGGCGAACCGCCACTTGGTGATCTCCTTGTCGGTCGCGCCGGTGCGGATCTGCAGGCGCTTCTTCGTGTCGGCGAACTTCTCCCCCTGCAAATGGTGCATCATAAGCTGATGGTCAGCGCGGTGATTGCGAAGGACAAGAAGAGGCAAGGAACGCACCGGCTTGACGACGAAGCGGAAGGGGATGCCATGCCAGCGGGCGGGCTCCTTGTGGAAATGGAAGACCGAGATGAGCGTCTCGTCCTCGTGCATATTGACCTCGTCAAGCGGGACCTCCTCGGCATAGATTTCGTTGCCGTCGTTGATGTTGCCAATCATCTCGGAGCCCGAGAAGTCGTTAGGCCGGCGGCGACCGACGTTGGTGAACTCGAAGAAGCGAATGCGACCCGAGCCCTCCGGCGAGAGCGTAACTTGCTTCATAAGCTGCTCGCCAAGCTGATCGACCGAGTTGGTCTTGGGCAGCAGGAAGGGGAAGGAGCCCTCCTCCTTGTTGTGCGCGCCGGTCCAGATGACCTTGAGCGACTTCTTCGTCTCGAGCTCAATGATGCTGATGTCGAGCTTCTCGTAGAAGAGGACGGCAAGCGGGCTGCCGTACGTCGTGTGTAGAATCTCCTGGACCGACTGGTTGAGCGAGCGCTTGATGATGCCCTTCGCAGAGCCGTTCGTGCCGTTGGCCGAGGTGAAGCGCAGCTTGAGCGGGTCGAGACCGCCGAGGAACTCTGCGACGCGAACGGACATCTGCAGACATGTATGAGGTCAGCAAGCGTTGGGCGACACAGGTGTTGGGAGGAAGTGCGCACCTGCTCGTAGGTCATTTTGCGTGTGAGCATGACCTCAAACGTCGACTTGGGGTCCGGGTCCTCGTACTTGGGCTTGAACTGGACGAGGATACGGTTCTGCAGGTGCTCGTAGAACTGCGGCGCGTTCGTGATTTGGTTGTTGGCGTGGAAGTCTTGCCTGCAAGCGCAGGAAAAAAAGCAAGCAGCAAGTCAGCGCGGCTCTGATTGCAGCACGAGGATCGCGCAGACGCACTCTCGGTCCTGACCGATGTCAACCTGGAAGCAGATGACGTCGCCGTCCTGGATCTCGCTGACGGCGAACGTGTTCTTGAGCTTCATGAGCTCAATCATGCCCGGCTTGATCTCCTGTAAAGTGAAACCGACTGAATCAGAAGCTGGCCCTAGACGGAAGCAGTAGAATGGACGTACCTCGTACAGACGCAGCGGCGTGCTTGACGGGAAACCCATCATCTGCTGGATCGTCGCGCACAGGTCGCCAACCTTCTGCCCGCGGTTGACGTAGATCTTGCCGACACCCATGAGCGTCTGGTGGTGGACGTCAAAGTGCTTGAGGAAGATCATGCTGTACGTGTTGTGGTTGACATGAAGCTGATGGGTAGAAGAGCAGCGCATCAGCCGCAGGAAGCGCGGAAATGACCTGGGAAGTAACGCACCGACTGGATGAGCTCGGGTCGCGACTCAAAGTCGAGGTACAGGCGCAGCTCGGTCGTGCGATTGGCCATCTGGTTGCGGATGTGCTCCATGTCTGCAGCGCGTGCGGACTGTCGTCAGTTCTGCAAGCGGAAGGCAAGGAGGGAAGGCGGCGCACTCTGCGTGCCGTCCATGTCCTCGATCGGCGAGTCAGGGCGGACCGTCTTGTTCTGGCGGTTGACGAGTACCCAGAGCCGGAACTGATGCTCGGGGTACTTGTAGTGGGCCGCGACGCGCTGCTTGAACGTCTTGTACGTCTCGGTCTTGAGCACGCGGAAGTTGTCGAGGTCCGACGCCGGGATGTTCTTGTCCTCGAACGTCGCCAGGTCAAAGCCCTGGTGGTTCTTGAACGTCTGGTCCGTGATGATCTTGGCCGTGAGGAAGAGGTGCTGGTCCTCCTTCTCCTTCTTCTTCATGTCGAGCTGCATGCGTTCATCTTCGAGCCGCTTCTGCAGGTGCGGCGGCGTGTCGCCCTCGGTGAAGGGCGCGAGAACCTCGTCGATCTTGCTCTCGCGCACGTACACGAGCATGTAGGCGTTCGTGAAGCGCTTGGCCGGGCGAGCGGCATTGCGGGGGAGGTTGACGTTGGCCGGCGTGAGGACCTCGCCGCCATAGTTGTCCTCGAGGACCTCTTTGTCCGTGACGGGCGTGACACGGTCGTCGTCGTACTTGAACCACTTGCCGTCCTTCTCAGGCTTGATGAGGGCGAAGTAGTGGCCGCCGTGCAGGTCGCCGGCATGGACGAGGACGCCGTGCAGCTTGTAGACGTACGGCTCGGAGCGATCGGCGTTCTCGTCGAGGTACTGCCCGAGGTCAATCTCGTACGGGAACTCGTGCCGGTCGTTGAGCTGTGAGTATGAAGAGAAGCGTGCTCAGCAAGCACGTCTAGAACTCGAGGCGCATGGCCGACGCACCTTGACCATCGCGTCGCGCTGAATGTCGTACTCGAAACGCTTAAGCTGCAGGTGGAGGACGGGCGGGAAAGACTCGAAGATGACACCCTTCTTGGCATCCTGCAGCCCCAGGCCCTCAGCCTGGTAGCGGTTCTCGCCGTCGAGCGTCTCTACAGCGATGTAGTCGCGGAACGAGTCGTGCAGGTCTCGCATGCCCTTGACGTTGAGCTGGATGTCTGCGTGAGGTCGCGCAGCGAGGGGAAGGTCAGACCGAGCTTCTACAAGGCCCAGAGACGCTTGACGCACCGTAAAAGTCCTCGGAGCGCGCCGACTCAAAGTCGACGTTGACGCACTTGATGTACGATTTCATCTTGCCGACGAACAGCCGGCGGATGGCGCCCTCGGCAATCGTGCCCTTCATCTTCTCCTCGAGCTTGTCCTGCAGGACGCGGTTGAACTCCTGAACGTCGTGCTGCATGAACGAGTCGAGCGACTTCCAGCCGAACGACCGCGTGAGCTCATTTGTGCCTAAAATAGGATGAAGGCAGTCAGCGCCCAGTCTAAACGAGATAAGAGAGCGCCGCGCGGGGACTTACCGACGGGCTGGTCGGAGGTCTGCAGGTTGTAGAAGACACGCTGGAGGGCGAGCGCGACACTTTCACTCGGCACGTCGTTGTCCGTCGGTATTTGGTAGACAGCCTAGCAGAAGGAGCGAAGTTAATTAGCACTGCATTCCCGGCAACGGGAAAAAAAGACGCGCCTTTCGGAAGTAAGAGGTGAAGAAGAGGGATTGTAAGAGCGAGTTCATGTAGCAGGTCGCGCCCTGGTTCTTGAGGCCGACGTAGCCCGTGAATTGCTTCGAGTCGTAGCTGAGGATAGCAAGAGAATGGTCAAAACGACTGCGCGAGACGCGAAGGGCCCAAGAGCGGGACGCACTTGACGAAGTTGTGCCACAGCACGCCTGTTGGGTCCTTCAGCACCCGCACAAACGCCGTCACATCTACCTCGTCACCCTCGATCGTCGCCCGGTTCTGCCCCTCCTGTGGCGTGTGCAGCTTCCTCAGATCGGCGAAGCGCGTGAAGCCCCAATCGCACTCCTCGTTGACGAAGCGGTGGTGGGCGTCTGCGCGTAAAGGTCCCAATGAGCTTTCAAACACACCGTCGACGGTAAGCGACGCAGATACGCACGAGAAACGGTGAAGATGGAGGGGTCGTTCGGATTCGAGATGGCGAGTGCGAACTGAGCACAAGCGTGCCAGCCTTCCGGCGCCGACTTGGGGTTGGCGTAGTCGAGGTAGACCGACACCATGTCGTTCGGCTGCCCGTTGGCGTTGCCTTGCGGGAAGATGAGAATGCGCCTGCCAGATTCACTCCTGTAAGCAACAACCTGCAGAGTACACAAAGGCGAGAGCAGGTGCAACGCACCACTTGTGGCCGCCGCAGCCAAAGTCGGCGCCCACGAGCCGCTTGGACGACTGGCTCCAGTTGGTTATCCGCCACGTCTGCACCTGGAAGTCCTCGATGTCCTGCCCGAGGTCCGGCATGTACTTGGCCGCGAAGGCCTCGGCTGCAGCAAGTACGGAGTGAGGAATGGACAGGGTCAGCCTGCGTTCCACCTCCCTGCGTGACCTGTCGCTCTTCCTCCTGCAGACCGCCTTCCCTGCGTGTGTCGGATAGCCAGCGAGCATCCCTGGCACCGCAGCCCAGGCAAACTGTCTCCCGGGTCCCCAGTGACCGAGCGGAAGGGGATGGGCCGCCCGTCCCACACCAGCTCAACCTGTTGCAGCCCCTTCCTTCGCACCATCGCAAGCTCCCCCTTGCCCTCCTCACAGACGAAGCGGACGCACAGTCCTTGATGGTTGGGTGCGCGAGATCGACCTCCATGTGCTGGGCGTGCTTTGGCATCTCGTGGGTCGACGGCCCGGCCTGGGGCTGGTCGTCTCCGACGTCGTTCTGCGACATGGAAGGGACGCGCGGACGAACAAGGCGTGCGTGTGAAACGAGAGCGAGGGAGCGGGCGAAAAGCGCGAGCGGGTTAGTCGGCTGATAAGAGCGCGGTGCCAGAGGCCGAAGAATTGGAGCTGACCATGCTGCTGGGGTTGATAGAAGGGAGGGAGGTGTATGCTGCAGGACGCCGACAGAAGAGATCGTCTCGCCGGCAGCGACGGGCGGGCGGCATCCTGTCTAAGGCTCTTTCTTGACTCTTCTCAAAGATCACCTATCCGCGTCACTGCCTCGCTGCACATCCACCTTCGCACCGGGTCGCTCGCGAGTGGGCGGCGATGAACAGTGATCCATGCAGAAGAGATACACGGCGGTGCGGAGAGCTCTTGCGCGCAGAAAAGGAAGCAGGCCGGGCGCAGGACGCAAACATGATGAAGCAGGCGACCAACCGTTGAGGTGCGAAGACTGCCTTCCAGACGCTTCCCAGGGCCGGCCGTGCTGGCGGCGGGCGAGGCGTCGACCTTCTACGTCGTTCAGAGAGGGCGACGCGTGCTGTCGATATGAGGGTCCGACCAAGCGCGTGCTGGGGTTTCTGCAAAGAAAGGGCGGAGGGAAAAAAGAGGGGCATCACTGCGAATTTGCACGCCGGTCCAGGGCTCAGCGTGCTTCGCCGTCAGAGAAGAATTGTGGAAAGATGCACCTTACGGCGGTGAGGATTGAGCAGAGCGATGACGTTGGTCGGTCACAGGGGAGGACGACGCTCGGCCTTCAGCGTAGTCGCTGCAACCTTAGGATTCGCCCCTGCTGCTTCAGACTCCGCCATGACAGGTGCGTACACGCTGCTTTGAGATGGCAAGCGCTGTCCTTCTAGAGCTGACCCTTGATGTCCACCTTGACCGTTCTTTTGAGCGCCTCGCCGATCGCCGTCCAAGCGCCCTTGCAGTCCCACACCTTGTCTTCGTCGCGCACGCCGAGCGCCGTCTTTTTTCCCGCCTCGGGCACGTATGCATTGATGGCGTGCGTGCGGAAGAAGGTCGTCGTCTCGTGCGGGGTCTCGAACGCGAGCTCGGCCGTGATAAACGAGATGGGCAGGTTGATGTAGCTGCGAAGGCAGGTTATCAGCCATGCAGTCGGCTGCGCGGCGAGCAAGCGAACTGAACTCACGCGCGTGACAGGATACCGAGGGCCTTGATGCGCTCGCGGTCAAGGAAATGGTCCATAAGGTAGCCTCCCATATTGGGCGCCTCTAGGAAGAGGACGAAGAACGAGTGGTAGTTGCTCGTCATCATCGCCCTGCGCACCTTGAGAGCGTGCTGGACGCAGGCCGGAGCACGTTGAGCGGGCGTCAAGCGGGCGAGGAGGAGGTTGAGCTCTGCGGATGAGAATTTGTCAGGCGCAGATCGCGGGGGATGCAATGAGAGCAACGCACCGGAGGTGTTGCGCGTGTAGAGCAAGTAAAGGATCCGGTACGCAAGGAACTCGTCCGGATGGCCCGGCAAGTTGTGCTCGTACAGCTGCCGCAGCGCTGACTGACATTGGTTGAGCTCGCCTAGGTCTTTCTGCAGGGGGCGAAGCACACATTTTGTCAGCCAAAGCAGCGGAAGAGCGAGGAATCGGCCGGACGCACTGATTCCATGGCAATGCGCGCGTGGATCTCGTAGACTTGCACCGTGAAGTAGTTCTTGATCCGCTGGACGGTCAGATCCTGCCGCATCGACTTGAACTGGTCGCAGATGTACGGGTAGTTGCCTTCTTGCCGCCATTTGGTCTTCAGGAAGTCGAGCGTCTGGATGAGCACGGGCAGCGGCCGGATGGTTGATGGGTCGGGTTCCTGCGGGAACAGTGGGAGCACGGGTTGTCAGCGCGCAACCGGAGGTAGTTCAGCGCACAGAAGCACTCACCGAGGTGAGACGCAGGTATTTCTTCTCGAGCTTTGTCGCCGTCCCAACTATCGTGTGTTTGTCCCAGTCAATGACATTCTGGTAACGAGGAGACTCAGGATCAGCGCAGCGCAACACGGCCAGCAGACCGAGGGGGGAGCTTACAGGATCGAAGCCGCCCTCGTCGTCCTCGAAGCTGATCCCGAACGCCTTTCCCTTGCCCTTCAGCGTCATGCCGTTCATGCCCTTTACGACGCGCGGCACCAGACCGGACGTAGCCACCGCTTGAGGACCCTGCAGGCCCTTGGCCAGCTCGATATCGTGCTCGCGCGCGAAGCGCTTCCGCCGAGCCTCGTTCGCCTCGTCTTGCTCACTGCGCCGCCGACGTTGGCAAGGCGTCAGCCGTCTTGCCCCACGTGTCTTTGAAAGCGCGCCGGTACTTACGCTGACTTCAGGATCTTGTTCGAGCCGCCGAGGCGCTTCGCAAGGTCCTTCTCTGGTCTGCGAGGGCGGAAGGGCGCAGCCGGCAGGGTCAGCTTCGAACATATTGCGTCACGCTAAGCTCGGATAGTACTGACTTCTTCCGCTTGCCGTTCGTCTGCACCACAGGTGTCGTGGATGTCGATGCCACAGGTTGCGGGTTGAGCAAGCGCTGTTGACGGATCCTGCATGTAGTGGTGTTGCGCGAACACGCGGGCTGTCGGTCAGCGAGCTCGACCATCCGCGGAACCGGAGTGGACGCACGACTCGAGCTCAAAGCTATCCCAGTCGGTCTCGTTGATGGTCTTGTTGCGATAGGCCTCGAATATGACCTTCTTGAGTTCTTGGTTGACCTTGTCCTTGTTCTGAGGCAAGGCCTCCTTGAGCGAGCGCTGCACCCAATCCCTGCGGGCGGCGAGAGGAGGCACGCGTTAGTCGCCGCATGCGCCGGAAAGGAATTGAAGCAGTTCAGAGACGCACTTGAGTGGTTGCGGCCATGACCCGTTGTTCATGATGAGCAATTTAGGGAGGCAGGAGGACGGTACAGGAGCCGGGCGCAGATGGTCGTGCGGGCTGGCGAGCGAAGCGGAAGCGCGCGCGTGCGCGGGGCAGGTGGACGTGTCTAAGATGCATACTTGAACTCTGTTCACAACCATCTATTATTGTGACGCGCAGGGGGGCCGCGACCCCGCCGCGCGCAGCGCCGCCGTCAACGACCTCGACGACAGCCTGTTGGCCTCTCCTTCCTCGACTCACAACCCTTCTCCTTCTTAACCGACCTTTCCTCCACCCGCCGCCAAACTGGCTTCAAAGCTGCTTCTCTCGTCCGGAGCTTCGATGCTCGCCGCCGCCCGGCAGACGGCCGTCCACACGGCCGCACCCGAGACGGCTACCGCACTGCTCGACGAGACGAGCACAACGTCGACGTCTGCTGCCAGCGCATTGCGTGTAGCTGGTGGCAAGATGGCGATTCTACCTACGACTGGAGTCGGCGCGAGCGCCAGAGCGGCAGTCGCAGAGAGTCTGAGCGTCCTTGGGCGGACTGAAGGTGGTGCGTGCGCAGTCCTTCTTTCCTCTTCTCGACTAGGCACCTGACCTCGCTCGTTTGGACATGATCAGCTGGAGGTTCGCTCGCCGGACAGTCCTTGCTCGCGACCGAGGAGTCGCTCATGACGCTCCGCGACGACGTGTCAAACGCCTTTCAGAGTGGTATCGAGGACGTTCTCGACGTGCGTTCCTCACCCATCTGTTTCTCAATCCTGGCTCATCGTCGCTTGATTTCGTACGTCACTGCATGGCAACCAGCATAATGTAGACCTCGAAAGCGTTACCGAGCAAGTCAGGACGCTGCTGCCTACCTTCGAAGTGGCGACGCAGTCAGCGGCGTCGACTTAGGTTCTGCTCGCCAGAGACTCCCTCCGCGATGTCCAGTTGAAGCACCCCCGATGTTCCGTCACTCGTGCAACGTTGCGCAGCCTGTGCACGCCCAGGCGGTCGACGCAGGTGGTCGTACTTTGGGCTCAATTGAGCCGCGAATCTCGGCCTCCGCCCCCCCCCCCCCCCCCTCCTCTTTTCCCCCCCTCCCCCCCCCCCCAAATATTGGCGTCTGCACAGTCGGACTACGTCTCAATCCATTAGCATGGACTAGTAGAATCTGTCGGTGGGAGTTCTTTTGTTGGCTTGGAGGCTAGTCGTGATGCG
>MVAM01000094.1:0-15722 GCA_014825675.1 Cystofilobasidium ferigula | reverse complement strand
GCGGGGCCGCGTCGCCCCGCCCCGGGGGGGGTGGCGAGTGGGTGGTGTTTTGGGCCAACGGGAGCGGACCCCTCCCGCCCCCCCCCCCCCCCCCCCCCCCCCCGCCCTTCTCCTCTCACTTCACCGGTTATCGCTCGCTGTTGTATCGAATCCCATGTCTGCCTGTCTTCACGACGCCGTATTTACTGTCAGTGAGAGTTCCCGTCCCGGCTGAGCAGCAGTTGGTGGACCGGGCCAGCGGGCGGGTGGGCATGCTGCGCGACGGCGGAGTTCTGGAAGCGTTCGAGCTCGACTCGTGCCTCTCGGTCAGCTCGCCTGCCGCCAACCTCATCCCTTCCCTCCTCAGCAACACTCCTGCCCTCAGCCTCAGCACCATGTCGGACGACACTGCGGATGACCTCCGATCCCTTTCGATGGCTCAGCTCTTCAGTCGAGCCTTAACGGCTGCGTCGGATGCACACGACATGCCGACCAACTCAGACGCGACGCAGGTTCGGTCCTGCCCATCTTTGGGGTCCATCGCTGTTAGCTGACGCCGAGTTCCTATCTACCTTGCCCATAGAGTCTCCTGACCCGAGCCCTTCACGCGCTCACCCTAGCTCAGACGCTCCTGCGAGCCAGAGGCGTCTTCTCGACCAACGAGCAGCTCGAGGACGTCTCGTCGCGCGGGCTGCCGTTCATGCTCGTCGACTTCGTCGCGGGCGAGGTTGTTGGCCGAGTGCAGACGGACGACAGGCGCGAGCGTCTCCAGCGGCTCCAGCAGGCCAACGTGCGTCATGCGATGTGGGTGCTCGAGCAGTACGCAGCAAGCGAGCTGACCACCGGACGTCCGCAACGCGCCACAGGACTACTTCCAGTCGTACATCGCCCTCGCGGACGCCTACGGTGTCGTACCTCCTTCAGAACGAGAGAAGCTGCGGCGGAGCGGGACAACAGACCCTGCGAAGCGGCGGGAGGAGAAGATCTCGCAGTACCGATGGGAGAAGGAGATCAGGGAACGACTGAAGGTCCGTCGACGCCCGCGCTCGGCGCCTCTCCCGCACAGCGCACCCGCTGATAACCTGAAGCGACAGGCATACGCGGAGACCCAGCCTGGCTATGTCCTCACATCGACAACGGACGACTTTGCGCTCATCAACACTCTCCTTCCCCCCTCCAACCCCTCTTCATCATCCGACGCTGATGACCCGCCTCCAGCTCCTGAGTCCCTGCGCTCCTACATCCTCGCGCTTATGGCTGTCCTGTACGCGCAAGCTCTCTCGCAGGTCGAGTCAATCGCGCAAGAGCGTCAGCTGCTCGAGAGCGTGCCGGACGATATCGACAGCCGGCGGGAGGACGACCGGCGCGCAAGGGAACGGGAGGAGAAGGACGGCGCTGACGCGACTTGGAGGCTGGACCGAGTGAACCGGGGTGGTCCGGATGGCAAGGGTCCTCTAATGGACCCGCAGGGCAAGGTGCGTCTCCCTCGTTGCTCTGCTCGCTAGCAAGAAGACCAAACTCGCTTCTACACACGATGCAGCCGATGCGACCCTTCACCATCCTTCCCTCTGGCGGCGAGATGGACGACCGCGCGCGCCTGCAGGACGAAGTCTTCCGCGCCGGGCACCGTCTGCCGACCATGAGCATTGACGAGTACCTTAAGAACGAGTGGGATACCGGGCGCGTCATCACTGGCGGCGGGTGCGTCTTCTTCTCGGCCCCACTCCTGACAGGGCCGGCGGAAACTGACTGCGTCTCTTATGAGAGCAGGCAAGCCTCAGCCGACGCACCAACGACCAACGAGATTCTCCAGCTTGCGATGGAGCAGGACGGCACAGTCGGCGCGGACGAGGCTGAGGAGACAAAGCGCCAGAAGGACGAGAACTGGGCCGTATTCACCGAGGAGAACGCGAAAGGCGCGGGCAACACGATGAACCGGTGTGTGTAGTCGCTTTCCACACCCCCTTGCAAGCCGCTGACAGTTCACCCTCGCCCTGCGCAGCGGCTGACGGGGCTTGACGATCACATGCACTCTTTTCGCAACTCGTAGGATGGGCCCGTCGTTCAGAACGGTCAATGCGTCAAGAGTACAGTGGGTCGTGCAGGTGAAGGAGTGGACAGAAGGTAAATCGTGTATAGCGGGCGAGATCAGACGTCCGTGAGGAAGTCGCCGAGTTCAAACTGGCGATGCGTGCGGAAGTACTGCCGTAAAGGATGGGGTAAGTGAGGGGTTGCAGAGGTGCAGTAGGACGGGTCTGGCGCACCTGGCCGAGGCGTTCCCACTCAGTGCCATCCTCCCTAGTCCACGGCGGCACGGGGTCGAGGTTGTGATAGCTGAGCCGATCCCAAACGAAGGAGGTCTGGCGCGCGACGACGTCGAGGGTTGCGTCGGCATGCCGGCCGGTATGCACTGGGTCAAGCAGGTGAAGGTTTCAGCATCGCCTGAGCTACAGCAGTATCAAGCGGAGGCGGATCCACCAAGGAGCGCTGAATTGACCTGCTCGGCCAGCGCCTCGCGCCGGCTGTAGTCAAGGTAGGCGCGGGTCGGCGCGTCTGCAGACTCTGCCGGCGCGTACGCAAGTAGTCCGGACGCGCCAAACACCTCCTTGAGTGCGGCGAGTGAGATGGACGGTCAGCGGCACGCTTCTGGATGGTCGATGGTTGCGGATGACGCACCAGCTTGTAGAACTCCTTCGACGGCCCGTCCTTCAGCTGATCTACTGACATGTACAGCGTTTTGGCCTGTGCTAGGGCGGAGGATGACGTTGCCGAGACAGCGGATGACGCCGAGTGCACGCTTGATGAAGGGGACGAAGCTGCCGTGAGCGATGCGCCAGGCGATGAACTTCGCCCGTTGCCGTTGCCGAACGACGGTGTTGGCCCAACTGGCACTGTCCGCAGCGTCTCAATAAACCCTTGGATGAGGAGGTTGAGCTGGATGTGGGACGGCTTGGTGGAAACGACCGAGAGCGGGCGAGCCGTTCGAGGGGCAGGTATAGGGCCATCGCCATTGAGCGCGCTGCCTGAGGGAGGGTCGTCGGACGACAACGACGAGGCGACCTTGGAGCTGGGCAGCGTTCCATACAATCCTGCTGGACTGCTTCCGGCACCTGGCGTGGCGAAAAAGGATGGGAAGTAGGTGTTGACGAGCGAGAGGGCTGAGTGAATGTTCCCCTGCAGGATCTGCGCCCGGATCACTGAGCGCAGACAGCATGTAAGCTAGAGGATCGCTCAGTGCGCATGGAGAGAGGACTCACGCCCGCGCTGCTCAATCTGATTGAGCTCTTCCACCGTTAGGGCGCCTGCGTAGAACGAGTTGAGGCTCTCAAACTCGCCATTGCCGAGAGCGTTCTTGCCGTTAACCTTGAGCAACGGGTTGAAGCGCACGCTTGGCCGCCCACCGTTCACATCGCGGCCAGCATCACCGTTGCTGCCCTCCGATCCGAACGCACGCGAGGCACCGTTCGTCGCTATCTCATAGTCAACCGCCATGAACTCGCCGTCGTCTCGGTCGTTACTGTGAGCGGGCGCAGCAGCCGTTGTCGTCCCGTTGGCGTGAGCACGCCCCTCGAGCACGAGCGACTCGCTCATCATCTGCACGTCCTCACTGTCGGCGTCGTGGTGCTGCAGCGGGCCGTTGGTGTGTGCAGCCGGTTTAGATAGAAGGCGAGAAGGGGAGGACGACGGCAGGAGCTGCTCAGTCGTGTGCGATGGCGGCGGCTGGTGCTTGGACAGGGCGCGGGCCGTCGACAGGTAGCACTGATGGCTCAGGTAGTCAAGCACGAGCTTCTTCTGCAGCAGCCAGAATGGGAGGGATACTGTTCAGCTCTGCCATCTTGCCCTGGGCATGACGCTGCTCGCCCGTTGCCAGGGAAGTGGTCGGAGGGACTGTCCGACCTCTCTCGGCGGACGCAGCAAGCGGCCGTACGCTCTGCCCTCCCTTTGCTGCCTTTCGACCCTTCCTTCGTGAGGAAACCTCACAAATGCACACAGGAAGCTGGATCCGCAGATGGGGACTCACAACGTCGTCAGGATCCGGGTCCTTGAGCTCCACCTTCCTCGCTGTTGCCTTGGTCCTCGGCGCGATTACACCGTTGCCGGACTTGGAACGAGAGCCGTTCTCCATCGCGCTGCGTCCTTCGGTCGAGGAAGCAGGACAGAAGGAGATAAATAGGACGGGACGTGGGCGCGAAGCTGGGTTGAGAAGAGGATGGGGCTTCGGTTGAGGCGATGCGTGTTGCGGCTGTCGTATCAGCGGTTTGCGGTCGGCGGCGGCTTGCGCAAGGCTCGCGCGCAGCGGGCAGGCGGGCGCAGTCATGAGTCCAGCGCACCGGGCGGGATCCTCAAGAGAACCAGCGCACCCGTACAATATCATCCTGGTCAAGACCGACTACAATATCATCCTGATCAAGACCGACTAGCAAGTGACAGGCCCTAGCAAAGGAGAGGGAAGTAACGTCGCGATGAAGGATAAGTCGTGCGGGCGCGTCAAGCAGGCGTACTGATACAAGGACGGGACGGAAGTCGGAGGGTTCGACGAGGCAGAGACAGAGACAGAGACAGGACCGACGGCCCAATGCAATGGACGTACGATTAGAGCGATGAGACGCATCAGGCCTTCTCCGCCTTCTCGGCGTCCCTCGCGCGCTTCGCGTCGTCCTCCGTCTCGAGCAGGCGGTCAACGCCGATCTCCAGAATGTCAACCCCATCGTCCATCTGAGAGCACGAGGATCGATGGTGGTCAGCAAAGCGAGACGCCAGAAGGGAGAACTGGACGTACGTGGTGGGACCAGACCCAGATGGCGACCTAAGGCAATGCGGCGAAACCAGCCCTCATCAGCCGATGTCCTCCTCCCTGCCTGAGCACGAAGCAGGCAGGACGCACCATAGCAGGAATATTGGCGGCCCCAACTCCGGTAGGGACCCAAATCAGGTTAGGGTCCTTAAGCGCAGGGGTGATGATGAGCGACAAGGCCGAGCTGTGCGACGACATGGATCTGCCGTGAACGGGAGCGAACGAGGTAAGCGCGATACCCTAGAAGCGCAGATTCTGTAGTCGGTCACGCACAAGATGATAGCGAAGACGAGGCCCTTCATGCGAGCCGGCGCGCGCGTGATGGCACTGTCAAAAGACCAGCTCAGTTAGAAATGCTTACTTGCGCGACCTCCTGACAGAGGGCGGCGAAGCTTAGTGTCTGCGAGCGCTCCTCCGAATATAGGCAGCAGGTAGGCGCTTTAGTCGTACATTATCGAGTCGAGTCAGCTAGGTTCAGTCTCGGCGACGCAAAGAAAGAGCGTACGGGAAACTGAAAGTCTTTGTCAGGCCAGAAGCCGCCTGAAGACCCATTCCGAGCGTCCCAGGCGTGAACTCGGTGTTGTCGGTCGCACCAGTCGTTGAGCCGGGCGGAAGGGGGCGCTGGATGTAGTTGTTGAACCTGTACGGTTGCACAAAATGCGCAAATGGCGGCCCCAGCAGGGAGCAGAACCGAATTGTAAAGGTGTGTACGCACGAATTTCTGGTGCCGTAGTAAGAAGATGTTGTACACCAGGGCCAGTAAGTGAACAGGAATGTAGCAGGACCGCGGAGGAAGTACTTGAGGACGCACCTCGCTCAGCGAACTCGACCAGGCAGATCACGAACGCCGCCCAAAGGAACGGCCCTGCGACCAGCCTACAGCACACGATGAAATTAGCAGGGCAAAGAACCGCGCAAGGCTCAGGGTTATGGCGCACCTGAGGGTGCGGCGCTCCTCCGCAGTCGGCCGCGGACCTTCACCATCGTCAAGCTCCTCGGACGGCGCGACGCTGGCGTTGAGGTCAACCTTGACGTCCTTGAGCGACGTCTTGTTCTCAGCCGGAGGGGTGTTGACGCTACGGCCGTCCTGGACAGGTACGTCGTAGTTGATAGTGGGCAGGGCCAGCGTCGCTGCAATTGGGCTCCGTGCTTCAGTCCCAGCCGATAGCGACGAGTAGCAAGCAGTTCGAAACTCACCCATTTCTCGCGAGGCGGAGGACGCCTGAGAGGTGCGGTTTAGGGACAGCACAGCAGCCAGTCTCCAGCCTGGTAAAAAGCGGTCGTCGTGCTCATCTTGGCAGTCGAGCATGCTATGCCCCTTCGCTCAGACCCCTCGCAGACCCATATGGGTCCCATCACCAACCGCAAACTCGTTCCGGGAGAGGTGGGGGAGTTGCTGCTTTCAGAGAGAGATGTCGTCCGCCGGCAGCGGATTTGCCAACCTACTATTGGAGCGAGCCAAGCCTTTCAGGCGTCGTGAGTCGCAGGGATCAGCACTCCCGGCATCTGTTGATCAGCAGCCATGACAGGGATGCCAAATCGGAATAGTGCAGGTAGCGGGTCATTGAAGAAGCACAAGAGGCTGGGGGTCTGGCGAAATCAAGGCGGTAGCAGCGTCAGCTGGACAGCGTGGTGAGGAGAGGTGGAACGACACCCACCATTACTGGTCGTCAAAGGGTGCCCTCGTCTCATCGCCTCCTACGCGACAGCAGGCCGGCAGCAATCACACCAATGACCGCTACTGCGCTGCCTGCGATGGCCATGCCGGTGTAGGCCTCTGGATGTGCAGTAAAGCGAAAGGATGATAGGTGCACAGGGTCAGTTCGAGCGCAACCTGTTACGCAGCGGCCGGAGGCAGAGCACGCACCCTTCTTCAGGCCCTCGTCGATAAGGCTGTTGAGCGACTGCGCTTGCATGTTGGTCGGCTCCTTGCTGAGAAGCAGGTCTAGAGCAGGACAAGGGCGACACGAGAAGGGCGAGCAGGCAGCCGCAGCAGGACGAGTCAGCTTGTCCGCCTTGCTTTGACGACAGCGCAAGATGGACAGACTATTGAACTTCTTGGCGTGCTCCCAGTTGCCGAGCTTGTAGTAGCCAAGCGCGAGGTAGTAGAGGCACTCTCTTCGTCGAAGCGGCTCTGCTGCGTAGATCTCTGCGAGCGGGAAGGCGCGGTGACGAGGTCAGCGCGTGATCCAGCGGCGACTCTCCTTCCACTCCTGCAATCAGCAGGAGAGTGTCCTGCAACAAGCAGGAGGACGCACCCTGCAGAAGCTTGACGCCCTCCATCTGCAGCGTTTTGTTGTTGCTCTTGACGAGCCCCCAGGCGTAGTTGAACTTGGTCTGGACCGTGACGTGCGACGCGGCCGACTCCTTCTCGAACTGGCGCTTGAGGACGTCGAGCTCTTGATACGACAGCGACTCCTCGGCGTCGGCGGCGTAGGGCAGATCTGACGGCATATTTTAGAGGACGGGTTTGGACTGAGGCGGGGAGAGGGAAGGGCAAGAAGGCGAGAAGCAGGTCGGGCGGACGGTGGAGGCGAGGCAGCAGCCGGGCGGTGAAGGCGAGTTGTTGCCCGTCGTCGCAGCGTCACTCCCGCTCGCATCATCTTTGGCATAAGTCTGGCGCGTGCATCTTCCTTGCGAGATAGTCTGGAGAGGTCGTTTGCATTCTCCTTACCTGCTGAAAATGTCTGATGCGCCTGGCAAATGGCACTGCGCGAGCCTCAAGGGGTGTCCTCCGTCCAACCTCTCAGGCGTGTGGGGACGATGGAGGCAGGGGCAGTCGTGATGTCGATACAGTCGTTACAAGGAAGGTGCGTCCACTCGTCGCATCTCAAGATGGATGGAGATCACTTGAGAGACTTGGATCCGGCGGTGGTGTCGACGGCACCCGCGGTGTGCGCCGGACGCGAAGTCTGCCACTCCGTCGCGACGTGCCTGTTGCACGAGTCAGCTTGAGCCGAGACGCACAGACAGCGATATATATTTGGCAGGACGTACGTCAACACGCCTCCTGCGAGACCCATCCCTGCGCCGCCAAGGAGGAGCCAGATCGTCCGCGCTCGCCGCAGCAGGATAGCCTAAGAGGTTCGAGGCGTCAGCGGCAAGCTGTCGGGAAGCGAAAGCATGACACGTACAGTTGTGAAGAGAGATCCGACAGCGGCTCCGATGACCGAGTAGTCGTTGCGTTGGACGTGTGCGGACTGCGGGGCCGGTTGACGGCGCACAAGGCGAAGAGGCAAGCCCGTCAGCTTCAGTCAACCTCGAGCTTCTCGACAGACTCACATCCAGTGCCAGGAGCCTGACCCTTGCCAGCACGTCCTCTCTCGTCTTGTACGAGCTCATCCGCACCTGGGCGTACAGCGCTCCCAAGGGAGGACCGGCAAGGACGACGGCAACCGCCTGAGCACGGAGGAGGCCGTTGATGGACCAGGTCTTCGTCCGGAAGGCTGCGTTTGCGAAGTACAGCGGCGGAGCGAGGAGCGAGGCGATCTGCGCGCCTCTGCGAAGCCGGCAGGCAAAAGATCAGCTCGGCACGGCGTCGATTGAGCTTGTCGGCGGAAGGACGAACTGGACGGCGCCGCGCCGGGCGAGGATAGCCTTGTTGCGGTCGAGCTCGGGATCGGACAGAGGCACGCTCATTAGCAGCAGCGTTCGAGGGCGGATGGTCTCGAGTGAGAGGAGGCGGTGTCGGTCCTGGAGGCAAGGAGGTCGAGTTGCTGTCGGCTGCGAGCGAGCGCGACTTCGGTGACGCGGTTGACCTCTGACACTCAGCGCTGCGCACTTCCCGACGAAGCACTTGGAACATCTCGCGCCAACGGACAGCAGAGCTTGCAGCAGCGCACCTCGCAGAAGCGGCGGACCGTTTGCTCGCGCGACAAGGATGAGGGGCAATGACATGGATCAAGCGATAAGAATTGAGCGCAAGAGAAGTGAGAGGATGTCCGCAAAGCCTCGAAGGAACGGACTGGCCAGGGTCGGACACCGCCCAAGAGCAGCACCCTCCCAGCCCATTTCAACCGCGAGGCGACCTCTTTGCCCCCCGCCAAGATGGCAGGTTGCTTGTTGAGTAGCAGCAGCCCTCGCCCCGGCCGTGAAGCCGACACTTCGTCGCCGCAAAACGGCGACCAAGGCACCCCCGCCACCAAGACGGAGCGGAGGAAGAGCGGAGGCCAGTTGTTCTTCCAGGGTTATGACCCATTCTCCTTCAATACCGAACTGGTAGGCTCAGGGCGGGTCTGTGCGAGCTTTGACGCAGGCAGGGAGAACACCGCCATGAAGGAGGACTTAAGAGCCCTGGAGTGGGAAGATGAGGAATCGACGAGAAGAATGAAGACCGTCCAACGCGACCAACGGCCTGCAAGACAGGATGAAGGACGGGGGAAGGGACGTACGGCGGGAGGGCGAACCCGACGTCGCGAGCGCCAGCAGGGATGAAACGCGCCCCAGCGCAGGCCTGTAAGCCCACCGCACCCAGTGCCGCGATCGGAGAGGTCAGTGGCCGTGCCAGCAGGCCTTCAGCAATGCACCCTGCGTCTTGAAGGAGGCGTTGGTCGACGTCGAGGACGAGCGAGCGTCGCTTTTCGCGCGACGGGCGAAATCCGACCAAGAAGAATTCAAACCCCGACCCAAACGCGCGCGCAGTCGCAGGACGCAGCATGCTCGCGGGCGGATGGGCCTTCTCCAGCAACGAGATCGGCCGCCATCCGCCGTTCATCTAGTCGGCGCCAGCAAAGATGAACACCGGCTACCTGCTCTCGGGCGCTATCTCTCCAACCCACTTCGCGGTCGTGCAGCGCGTCGAGAATGCCACGTCCGCCGCCGAGCTCGACGCCGTCTGCCGGCACGAGCTCGACCAGATCCAGCATAGGCTCGAGAAGGGCAAGGGACGCGTCAACGATGTCAGCAGCAATCAACGGAGCGACATAGGAGTTCGGGCTGATATCTTGCTTCCCTGTCGACACAGGACAAGATCACCGAGGCGCTCGTCCTGGTGCTCTTCCTTGAGAATCAGCGTGCCTTCCCCGTCGCGTCTGGTGCTGTCGACTTTGCCCTTGTACACGCCCTCAACCTAGCTGAAGGCGGCAAGAACCGCAAGATGCGTGCTCTGGGTACGTCGTGCTCTCCAGCTGCCACCTCGAGGGCACATCAGCTGAATCGTCAACTTCAATAGGCTACACGTACCTCGGCCTTGCCCTGAAGCCGTCAAACGACCTGTCTCTACTGCTGTTCAACAGCATCATCAAGGCCAGTCGCTCCTTACTCTTGAGCATATCTCTCCTGTCGCTCACCCAATCCATCCGCTCTCCACAGGACCTGCAATCGGCCAACGTGGCCTCGATTGCTACGGCGCTGCGCGCCATCGTGCACGTTCCGTCGGCCGACATCGCCCCGGCCGTTCAGCGTCAGCTAGTCCATCTCGTCTCGCACAAGTCGTGCGTATCTTCTTGCGCTTTCCTCGGTGCGTCGGCTGACTATGGCACTTTTTTACAAAGTGCGGAGGTCCGCCGGCTCGCCCTCGCAGCACTTCGCGTCCTTGCCCAGTCCGCGCCTTCGGTCCTCGACGAGCTCCGCGAACGCAAGGTGTGGAAACGTCTCAAGGACCGGAACCCTTCGGTCCAACTGCAGGCGGTAAAGGTCTTACGCAAGATGATGGAAGTGCGTCCGCTCGCTGGAGGTGACATCTGCGCGATGAACGCTGACGGAAAGTGCTGAACTGCAGCACGGAACAATCGACATGGACGCCGCTGTGGAAGCCCTGCTTGAGGTTCTCCGCGCTCCGGAGCCTGCTCAAAGGCCGGAAGTTCTGGAGGGTGTTCGGCTCGAGATCGTCCGCACGCTTTGCGCGCCTGAGATCATGCTCGACGAGAGGTACGTCCATGGCAGATTCCGTTGCCTGTACAGCCGTACTGAATAGCCTATATCTTGGAGCAGCCGAAATACTCTGATTGTCGGCGCTGTCACTGGAGTGTTGAAGCAAAGCGCTCAGCCTCAAAGTACGTGCGTTCCTGCTACTGCACGATAGTCTGCGGCTAACGGACCCCTCGCGACTTCATCCCAGCCCTCGCTTGTCACCTCACAACGTGCTCAACCACTTTGCCCCGCTCCTTCTGGGCAATCCTCTTTCCCGTGGTCCTTCCGGTTGTCGAGGTTGCGCTGGCGTCGACCGAGCAGAATGACGTCTACTTCGCCCTTCGGTGCCTCGAGGCGTTCTCGGCAGGGGACGCGAACGGGGTGCTCAGCCAACCGCAGGCGCTGGAGAGGGTCGCGGCTGAGCTGCAAAGCGAGGATGCTGCTGTACGGAAGATGGTGCGCTCTCTGCCTTCGCAACTCGACCCGAAACACAGCTGAGCCGGTGCGCTCTGCAGGCCATCCGCATCCTCGCCCGCCTCTCGCCCGACCTCCCCGCCGTCCACCTCGCGCGGCTTCTCGACGCCCTCCAACAAGCCAAAGAAGGCCGCGACATCCTCGCGTACCGGGCACTGGAGGTGGCAGTCATCGAGGTGCGCGACCTGCAGCCGGCGGAGAAGGGCGGGCGGTTTGCACGCGCAGTTGTGAGCGTTGCGCAGGCGGCGGGGGAGGGTGCTGTCATCGAGGGGGTTGTGCAGGAGACGCTCGATTGGCTGCATGCTGGTACGCCCTTATACCCTCTTTCTCGCTTCACCGCAACCGCTGATCACCCGACGCTACCAGCTTTCGAGGAAGCGCAGAACGCGTTCGCATCCGCCCTGCTGACGGCGTCGAGCACAGCGCAGAGCTCGAGGACGCTCGCCGTCGTCGCCAGTGCGGTCCTGTGTGAGCTCGGGGCTCAAGCGCGGCTAGATACCGGCACGGCGGTGCGGCTCTTGACGGCTGCGCTCGTGGCGCATGACTCTCGTGAGTGTTGGTCCTGTGCCCCTGCGCAGCTCGAATTGACACCTCTGATCTCTACAGCGTCCGTCCAGCAGGCCGTTCTGGCGGCGCTTGCCGGCCTTTACGCGACGCTTCCATCCGCCGCGCCCTCGTCAGAAGCCGTCGAGGCAGTCGCAATGCTGCGCGACAGCGCGTCCAGACATGTGCGCAAGGTGCGCTCCTTCATGCCTCGCATGCGCGTCCGAGCATCAAGCTGACAGTGCGTGGGCTTGCTGCAGCGCTGCGAAGTCTTCCTGCAGGTCGCGGCGGCGGCCGAAGGGTTCGGCGGGATGAAGCCCTACCTCTCCGACCTCGCAGTCCGTCCCATCCCTTGTACCCAACCCAGCCCCACGCAACAGTCCTGATCCCGCACGCCCTCCCTGCAGCTCCCGACCGTCCTCCACGCGCTCGAAGCGTACGCCAGGACCCTCCTCCCTCCATCGCCCACGGCGCCCTCCTCCGCGCCGTCGCCGTCGCAACGGACGGGATCCGCCATCGGGCTGCGGTACGACGCGTACCCCTCCCCGGCGGGCCTGGAGCCGGCGGGTTCCAGAAGAACGCATCGCCGGCGGAAAGAAGGGAGGGAGCCGGGGCCGAGGACGACGGCGGGCGCCGAGGACGGCGGCGCGGAGGTCGGGTTGGAGAGGTTGACGCTGGCGGACTCGACTGCTGAGGTGCGCGCGATCCTTCCTCCCCACCCCCCCCCCCCACCTCCTCCTCACCCCGTCCTCACCCCGTCCGACGCGACTAGGGGAGACTAACAGGGCGCCGCTTTCACCCCAGGCGACGTCGCCCGCGCCTGGGACACTGCAAACCGACCTCCTCGCGGTCCAAGAGGTCCGTCCCCCCTCCCCCCTCTTCTCTCCCTTCCCTGCCTCCTCGCACCACCGCGTGCTGACGTCGCTGCCGAGCGAGCAGGACGCGGACGCGGGCGAGGACCCGTTCCGCGCGTCGCCGGTCGACCGGCACGGGCGCTGAGGGGGATCCGCCCAGCCAGGGAAGCTCGACGGCCTCCTGGGAGGAGAGTCGGGTCGAGCCTGGGCGCGCGAGCACCGCCCGCCCGCCGGCCGGCCGACCGCGATGGGTCCTTGCACTTGCACCCCCCTCCCCGTCCGTGACGGGCCTGCAGGGCAGAGAAGATGCAGGTGCCAACTGCGGATGGCCGCGGCGCCGTATCAGGCCGCTCCGAACACTCGCAAGCACGCAGCCAGCAGCTTTTGCAAGTCGGAAGCTCAAGGGATGAAAGAAGGTTCCGCGCGCTGCGCGGCACTCATCTATAAGGGAAGCTCTACGCCCGCCAGGGACAAGTGACTTGAAAGGGTGTGTTGTGTGTGTGCAGCCGGTACAAACAGCAAAGGGGGGAGACGTATATCAATGTTGAGTGTGGGAGAGAGGAGAGCCAGCCTCTCGGAGGGGGTCATGAATGTTCGTGCAGGTGGGCGCTGGGCCGAAGACGGGTGAAACAAGCTGCACAGCAGCGTTGTGAGGGGTGAAGGACCGGCCTTGAGAAGATAGAGAAGGAACGTCGGTGCGCCGCGACGCGGGGCGAGGTGGATGAAACGAGCGACCCAAAAAAAGAAGCAGACCGGAGGAGATCACGGCTCGTCGAGGGAGAGCGGGCCTATGAGAGGGGGGGAGCATTTACTGCCACTTCCACGTGATCTCGACCATGCCCTCGGCCTCGGTCGCGATCGAGGTGAACGCGCCCTGGGAGAGGTCGAGCGAGTTGTCGGTCACGCACGACGGGCAGGCGTCCTTGACGGTCGCGACGACGACGGCGCCGTCCGAGACGCGGGTGATCTCGACCTTCTTGCCGCAGTACTGCGACTGGGTGCCGAAGGACGGGCCCCACCAGTGCTGCGGGATGGCGACGATGTGGTCCGACTCGGCCGAGACGTCGCCGCACGCGCCGGCGACGCCGTTCTGCATGAAGTAGGTCGCGTACGCGTCGGACTGGACGGACGCGTCGGACGAGGACGAGGACGAGGCGGCGGTGGTCTGGACGGCAGCGGCGACCTTGGCCTTGTGGGTCGTCGTGGGGGTGGCGGCGGCCTCCGAGGTGACGCCAGCGGCCGACGCCGACGCAGCGTCCGACGGGATGCACTGCGACGGGCGGCTCGAGAGCGACTCGCCTGGAGCGCAGCACGACAAGCAATGTCAGCGGACTCATCCCTAACTTTTTTTCTTTGTTTTCCTTCAGATTTGCGAGAGGACGCACCGGCAAGCAGGGGGTGGCAGCACGTGTCCCAGGCCGAGAAGTCGTTGACCTTCAGCGAGGCGCAGCCGAGCGCGACGTAGCGGGTGTGGTAGACGTCGTAGCTCTGCGGAGGAGCGAGCGAAGAGGAGCGCGACAGAAAAAAAATAAAAGGTCAGCACGGACGCTCAGTCAACCGACGCGTTCGCAGCGCGAGAGAAAGGACGGACCTCGAGGTACGAGTCGGCCCAGCCGGACGGCGCGGACGCGCGGCGGGTGGGGACCGGGGCGGCGCTGACGGCCGAAAGGGCGAGAACGGCGAGGGAAGCGAAGGCGAGCATTCTGCCGGCGCGCGCGCAGCGATGGAAGCGTCAGCGACAGCGCTCTCCTGATAGAGCAAGCACTCGGGCAGCAGCCAAAGAAAGAGGAACTCACTTGGTTTGAGAGTGAGAGTGCGTTGCAGAAGAAGTGCTGGAGAAGACTGCAGTGGACGAGAGACAAAAGGGAAAGGGGTGTCAGCGCTCACGTTCTTTGGGGGGGGGCCAGCAGCCTCCTATGGAGGGCGGCGAGACAAGCAGCGACTCACGTTGACTCGGCGAGAGGTGATGAACACTGAAGAACGAGATGCCGCGAGACGAGAGAGAGAGTCGGGCGAAGAGCAGACGAAAGAGAAAGCCGCGAGAGGGATCAACGAGGATGGGGGGTAAGAGGGGTCAGCAGCGGGTCGTTTCCTTTTGAGAGCGAGGGAGGCGGCGCAGACGGACAGGAAGGTCTGGGGCGCTGTCAAAGCTGCTGCGGGTGGAGGGGGGGGGGGGGGGGCGAACGAGAGGGACAGACAAGGGGGGGAGGGATGGGACGACGGGGAAGAGGCGAGAGGGGGGACCTCGGAAGGAGCGATCGAGGGTGCCTGCGGGCGGTCCAGACCTCGACACCCCCGAAAACTGCCCAACGATCGGGGGACAGGCTCGATCGCTCGCCTTGTCGCTCGCCTCTCTCTCTCTCTCTCAGCAACTGGCGCCGGCCGACCATCTCGCTGACAAAGCCGCCATGGGTCTGTCTCTCTCTCTCTCTCGCTTGTGCCGTTCTCTCCCCCCGTCGCTCGCAAACTCCTGCTGACGGCGCTGCTCCTTCTCTCCCTCCCGCCCCCCCGACCGACCAACCGACCGATCACCCTCCCCACTTGATCGTCAACGCCACCCACCCCGTTTCGACCACCCCACGCGTCGACGCCCATCGTTCTCGACCGCCCGTTCGATCCCCGCTGCATCTGCGCGCCGCAGCAAGTGCCTACAGCTGTGCGTCCTCGTCGCCCTTGCTTCCGGGGGTCCCTGCCGCCTGCCGCTGCTCGCTCACCCCCCGGCGACGACGACCGACGCGACTGCGGGCTGACCACCCTCCTCTCCGCCCTCTGCTCCTCGCACCCGCGTCACCGGCCTGCGCCCGCTTGCTCAACCTCCCGACCACCCTCGCGGCGTCTGTCCCCTCGCTCGCTGTCACCTGGCTCCTCACCCCCCGGCATGCCAGCGTCCGACAACCCGTTCGCGGACCCCAACCCGTTCGACGACGCCGCATCGACCGTCACCGGCGGCGGCGCGTCGCAGTACAGCAGCTCGGCCGCGCTCGCCGATCGCGAGGCTGCGCTCAGCCGGCGCGAGGCCGAGATCTCCGCGCGCGAGCAGGCGGTCGCTGGGCTGGTGCCGAACAACTGGCCGCCGTTGTGAGTTCTGGTGGGGGGGGGGGGGGGGGGGGTTTGGGGGGGGGGGGGGGGGGGGGCGGTGCGAAGGCGCGGCGGACGATGAGGAGCGCAGGCCGCCCGGGGGGTGCGGTGGGGGGCCGGAGAGCCGGCGGGGCGCCACCGGTGGTGCT
>MVAM01000093.1:51862-64380 GCA_014825675.1 Cystofilobasidium ferigula | reverse complement strand
TTTTTCTGCACTGTAAGTGCTGTTTTAGTTTGTTTTTTTTTTTTTAAACGAGAAGACGGCGACAAGAGTGGGGGGCCGCTCGTGGGGGCGGGGAGGTGTTTAAAAGAGAGCCCCCCGCTGAGCCCCCGGGCCCGGCGCGCCCTTTGGGAGGGGTGTGGGGGGGGGGGGGGGGGGGGCCCCCCCGCCCCCCCCTCCCCCTCTTTTTTGGGCCCCCCCGCCCCCTTTCTTTGGGCCGGGGGGTTTTCCCCCCCCCCCCCCCCCCGGGGTGCTCCTTCCTCCTCGACCGCGTCAACATGTCTACCCCGTCCGCCCCTGGGGCAGCCACCGCGTCCGCCCGGCAGCAACAGCAGCAGCAGCAGCACGCCCACCACCCGCCGCCAGCGCTCCCATCGCACCCGCACCAGCACGCCGTGACCGGCCCCTCGCCCAGGTCCAGGCTGCGCAGGCTCGCAGCAGCAGCAGCAGCAGCAGCCGCCGACCCGCCGCGGTCGCCCGCCAGCACCAGCATCGCCTGCCCTCCCCCGCCGCCGGCTTCTCCGTCCGCCAGCAGCGCCCCCCGACCGTCGCCGCCGTTCGTCCGAGGCCTCGGCCTCAGCATCAGCCCCGCAGCAGCAGCAGCAGGCAGCACAAGCAGCTCGTCCAGTCAGGAGGAGACTTGTTGGCGAGCAGCAGCGCACGACCAGCCAACGACGAGGTGCGTCTCCCCCCCCCCCCCCCCTCCCACCTCCCCTCTTTCCCCCCTCGGCCGTCGGGCGTGCCGAGGACGGCGAGGGCGCCCCTCTTCCCAGTCGTCGAGCAGCGCGCTGATCCCTCGACGCGTGCTCGGCTCGGGCAGGCCCGCCTGTCCGCACTCGTCCGCCGCCCTCCCGCCGCCGTCGTCCCCCTCCCCGTCCTTCGCGCCCGACCCGCCTTGGCATCCCGCCAGCAGGCGCGTGCACCCTCCCCCCTCCTCCCTCCTCGGGCTCACCTCCAGCTCCCCTGCTCAGCAGCTCCCCTCGTCCCCCCCGCGCGGCCCGCCGACCTTCACCCCGTTCAGCCTCCCGTCCTCGCCGTCGGCGCTCGCCCCCCGCCAGGCCCAGCAGCAGCAACAGCAGCAGCAGCACCAGCCGCTCACCAGCTTCAGCTCGCCCGAGCACTACTCGCTCGAGTTCCTGCCGCGGGTGCCGCACGGGTCGAGCGTTGCGAGACCCAAGTTGAGGTGCGTCCGTCGCGCCCGTTCGTTCACCCTGCTGGAACGGGGCGGAGGTCGGCTGGTTCGGCTCTTCTCGCTGCGGCCGACAGGCTGCCGAGGACCTGCGCTCAGAGCGCGTGGGAGGTGCGGGGAGTCGGCGAGCAGGAGGAAGAGGAGGGTTGCGCATCCCTCGCGAGCTCAAGGGCGGAGCGCAGCACTCGGCTCTCCCCCTCGCTGCCTGGGTCTGCTGGATCGGAGACCCTTGCACCATGGCAGCCAAAACGGACCTAGGGCCGCTGTTGACGACGGCCTACTTTCCTTTGACCGCCGCAGATCCCGCACGAGCTCGAACGCCTCGCTCAGCGCCGCCGTCAACCGCACGACGACCACCCCGCCGCCGTCGTCGTCGTCGTCCCTCCTCCTCCCCTCCCTCTCGCCTCCCGCGCGGCATTCGGCGACCTTCGCCGTCGACGCAGGCTTCTTCGTCGCCCTGTCCTCCCACACCCGGTCGTCGCCCCCTAGCGGACCGCTGTACGCCTCGCCGCCCGACAGCGCCCGTGCGCTCTTCTTCGCCTCCTCGCCGCCCCCGCCGCCCCCGCCGCTTCCGCCGCCGCCGCCGCCGCCGCCGCTGCCTCCTGCGCAGCACCAGATCCTGCCTCCCGCGCCGAGTCGTCGCTCGTCCCCCGTCGCACGCACCCACTCCCTGCCGTCGCTCTCGTTCAACGCGCCCCCGCCGTCCCCGCAGCCCCAGGCGAGCATGTCCTCCGCCGCGGCCGACCTCGCGCTCCTCGCGTCCGACCTCGACATCCCGGACGAAGCGCCGCCGTCGTACGCGCCTCCGCTGCACGGGTCGAGCTCGCACCCCGCGCTCGCGTCCGCCCTCCTCGCGCACGACGCAGCCCCGCCTCCGCCCCCGCCGCCGTCGCAGCAGCAGCAGCAGCAGCGGCATCCAACGCCGGCGACCCACCCGCACCGTGCGCTGCAGCGGCACGCGCACCTGCGCCGGTCCGCGAGCTACGGCCGCGTGTCGGACAGCAGCGAGACGGAGGGCGAGCAGCTGCGGTTCGGCAGGGACGGCGGGGGCGGGCGGGGGAGCGGCTCGCGGCTCAGGGGGTTGGACGCGGGCGGGGAGACGCTGCTGCGCGCGAGGCGGCCGGCGTTGGACACGGCGGAGAGCGGGCTGGACATCAACGTGCTGAGCACGGACGGCGAGGAGCCTGTGAGTCGTGCGATTCGCTTGCTCGCCCGGCCCTCAGCCCGACTCTGCTGATGCAGGTGGTTCGACTTCTGGCAGCTCCCGACGGCCCTGCTCCGCCCGCCCCCGCGCCCGCCGTCGCGTCTGTTCCAGCTGCTCGAGTCCCTCCCGCTCCTCATGGCCCTCCGCCTGCTCTCGGTCGTCCCCGCCACGGTGGGCACGGTGTACCTGCTCGCGCGGGTCGCAGGCGGCGTCGGGGAGCGTTCGGGCGGCGAGGGCGCGAGGGAGGACGGCTCGCGGGGCGAGTGCGCGCTGGCGCTGCTCTGGGTGCGTCGCTCTGCTCCTGGGCCGCTTCCAGCCCGTCCTTCGGCGGGTCGCTCAGCTGAACCCGCCCTTTTTTCCCACGCGCGCGCGCGCGCGCGTGCGTCGCTCGCTGCGCCCGAAACCCGCAGACGGTCCTCACCGGCGCGCAGTGCTTCCTCCTCACGTCGGGCCTCACCCGCCGCTGGCTCGCCTACTACTCGCCCGCATCGACGCTCGTCCGCCTGCTGTCGCTCCAGACCATCTGCTGGCCCGCGACGTCGCTGACGCTCAAGCTCGCGGGCGCCTCGCGCCCCCTGATCGCCTGGGTGCTGATCGGGACGACGACGAGCCTGAGCAACACGATCCGGATCTGGGTGACGAGCAACATCGCGTCCGCCTCGTCGAGCGGCGGGAGCAGGGGCGGCAGCGGCAGCGGCAGCGGCAGCGGCGGCGGCGGCGGCGGTGGTGGCGGAGGAGGAGGAGGAGGGAGGGCAGAGCATCGCGGGACGCTCAGGGAGGCGCTGAGCGTCGCGAACGAGGACATTCGGTACGCCAGCCGGTCGCTGCTGTCCATCGTGATCGGCGGGGCGAACTCGTCCGGCGAGCCCGACGGCGGCGGCGGCGGTGGGAGTGGGCCGTCGTCGTCGTCAGCGGCGGCCAGCGGGCGGGGGAAGGGCATCCCGAAGGGCGTCGTGCGCGCCAAGCGGCGGATGGACTGGCGCTCGGTCGTCCGGCAGGTCGTCTGGCCGTGCCTGTTCTGCTACTGGCTCACCGGCTGGTTCCTCGTGCGTCCCCCCCTTCTCTTCCCCCCCTACCCTCCCCTCCCCTCCCCTCCTCCCTTGGGTCCTCGCTGGCACAAACCGCTGACGCCCCACCCGCGGTCTCGCGCACCCCCGCGCGCGCGCGCAGCTGCTCGAGCGAGACGCCCACCGGCGCGAGGCCGGACTCGCCGCCGGCCTCGGCTGCTGATGTGTACGAACCACCGACGACGGACGGACGGGTGTCCTCGCATGCGAGCTGGCTTCCCTTGTTGTAAGGAGGGGGGAAAGGGGAGGGCACATAAGCAGATAGATCGAACGTTTGCTAGGAGGGGCGCGCGCGGCAAGTGGAGAGAGGGTTGCGAGAGATAGGTTCAGGGACGGTGGACTACAAGCGGCGAGATCTGGTGAGAGGGTTCGGAGGGGGGGGGGGGGGGCACAACGGGGCGAGGGAGGGGCGGGAAACAAGTTCAGGAGGTCTAGGCAGGAGCGAGAGTTTGCTGGTGTACGAGAGGGAAGGGAGGCAGGAGATGGTCTAGCGCAGGGGGACGACGTCGGACGACGGTCTGAGCGCGAGCGGCGGAGCAGAAGGCGGCGCGTCGCTCGGCGTGACGTCCATCGGCGGCGGCGGCGGGCTCGTCGCCGGCGGGGCGGGGTCGATCTTGGAGAAGCCGCCGAGGGCGAGCCCGTTGCCGAGCGCGTCCGTGACGCTGATGGTGCTGAGCGAGCGCAGCAGGGGCCGCATCAGCGCGTCCCCGGAGCCCGAGTGGTGCCGCGACCGCGGGGGCCGGACGACGTCGCCCGAGTGGGCGGGCGAGGGGTGGGCGCTCGCGGAGGGCGAGGGCGTGAAGGCGAGCGAGTGCGGGCGGCGGCTGAACGGGTCGAAGAAGCCGGACGACGGCCGGCGGTGGTTCGACGAGCGCGAGGCTGAGCGCGAGTGTGAGCCCGGCCGGACGGGGTGCGCCGACAGCGGCGCGCCGTCCGCCGCTGCGACCAGCGCCGCGGCGGCCATCGCCTCGCGCGGGAGGGACGAGGTGGACGCGGACGGCCGGAAGTACGACGGCGACACCGAGCGCGAGATCGGCCGGTCGAGCAGGGGGTGCGGCGGCTCGAGCTCGGCCGCGTCGTGCGCCTGCGGCCGGCCGTCGTGCAGCAGCGCCACGTGCGTGCCCGGGGGCGACGACGCGCCTGGGATCGCACGCGCGGGGGAGGACGTCCCGCCCACGCGCTGCACCCCTTCCGCCGGCGACGCCGTGCTGTCGTGCGGCGGGCCCACGCCCTCGTGCTCCCTCGCGACCGCTCCCGACGACGTCGACGAGGCAGCCGCGGCGCCCGCCAGCATCTCGCTGACGTACCTCGACCCGGCGGGCTCCTCGCCGTCGCCCGTCACCCTGGGCGACTCGCCCGAGACGAGCATCGGCGCCTCTCCCTCGTGCTCGGCGCCTTCCGTCCAGGGCGGGTCGTACTCGTCGACCGCGCGGACCTCGGCCCTGAACTCTGCGACCTCGCGCTCGATCGCGGCCCGGAAGTCCGGGATCGCCGACAGCGCCTCGACCTCGGCCCACTTGTCGAACGGGACCGGGCAGGACGGCTCGTCCGCCTCGTCGTGGTACGACGCGAGGTACGGGTGCGCGAGCGCCTGCACGACCGAGATGCGCTGCTCGGGATCGAACACGAGGAGCTTCGACAGGAGGTCGATGGCTGCGGGAGGGAGGGCACATGTGAGAAAAGTAACGAAGCTCGTCAGCTTGTGCCCTCGCAGATGCCCACGACCTCCGAGGGCAAAGACAGACGCACCCAGCTCGTCCGCCTCCGGGAACAGCGTCGCGAACGGCACCGGCGCGACGGCCGGCAGCGAGCGGATGTACTTGCCGGCCTTGTCGCTCCCGACGCGGGTGAGCGTCTCGTCGTCGGGCGTGCCGAGGACGGCGAGGATCAGGTTGAGCTGGTCGACGTAGCTGCGCGCGGCGCGGGAAGGGGGCGTGTGCGTGGGTCAGCGGCTGCGCTGCCGTGCGCCTGAGAGAGGGGAGAGAGGGAACTCACTCCTTGCCCTTGAACACCGGCTTCCCGCCCAACAGCTCCGCCAGGATGCAGCCGATGCTCCAGACGTCGATCGCGGTCGTGTATCTCCGGTAGCTGAGCATGATCTCGGGCGCGCGGTACCAGCGCGTGGCGACGTATTCGGTCAGGGGCGAGCCTGCGCCTGGTGCCGCGCCGTCGGCGGGCGAGCCGGTCGCGGGCGAGAAGCCGCGGGCGAGGCCGAAGTCGCAGATCTTGAGCTGGCGGCGTCGTGTCGGGGGTGGGGGTTTGGGAAGGGGTTTCAGCAAGTCGTCTTGAGAAAGCGGAGGCAGGGGTAGATGGAAGACGGACCTCGCAGTCGGCGTTGACGAGCACGTTGCCGGGCTTGATGTCCCGGTGGAGCACATTTGCCGAGTGCACGTACTGCCGACCCGCGCACCCCTGTCAGCACTCTCCCCTGCACTCACCCAAGGGCACGCGACGAAGAGAGGGGGGAGAGACGCACCTTCATCCCCCGGAACAGCTGGTACATGAAGTATTGGACGTGCGAGTTGGACAGCAGCTGGCCCGAACGGATGATCTGGTGTAGGTCGGCCTCCATCGGCTGTGTCGACGCACGGTTGCACGTCGCGCGTGCGTCAGTGACAAGGGGCAAGGCGGGGCCTACGGAGAGCAAGGGCGCACCTCCATGAACATGTACACCTCGTTGAAGCCTGGGTGGACGACGTCGAGGTCGATCAGGCCCGTGATCTGCCGTCGCGCGCACGCATCAACATCTGAAGGTCAGCGAAGAAAGCAGGCCTGTGGGCGCCGACAACGGCGTCCGGAAAGAAGGGGAGGGGGGAAGGGGGGGGGACAGCAAGGGGAGCGGGAGGACTAACGTTCTCGTGGCTCGCAAAGTGCCTGAGCAGGGTGATCTCCCGCAGCGCACGCCTTGCAAGCACCGCCTTGTCGAGCACGCGCGTGACCATCTTGATCGCGATCGTCTCGCCGGAGATGTCGTCCTGAGCGCTGACGACGAGGCCGTAGGCGCCCTGGCCGAGCTCTGTTTCCCGGTGCGTTTCAGGCGAGGGTGAGCGAGCGCGCGCGAAGGGGGGGGGGGGGGGGGGAAGGGGAGGACGGACCGCGGACGAGCTTCCACCGCTTCTCGACGTGGAACGGCCGGCCGAGGCAAAGGAAGCTGTGGTACCCCCGCTCGTCGAGCCTCTTCTCGCTGAGTGGGTGCCCGTCCTCCCCTCCCTCCCCGCCCCCGCCACTGCCCGACAGGTCGTCGGCCAGCGTGTCCACCCCATGGTCGTTGACCCCGCGCGCACCGGGGTCGCGCGCGGCCTGCGCGGCGAGGGCCATGCCCTTCAGCCCTGCGCGGGGCGGGGAGGGCGAGCGCGCGGCGCCCGCGCTGGGGGAGTGAGCGTGCGCTGCGGATGGGGACGGAGAGCCGCGAGCGGCGTTCGACTTGCCGGCGGCGGCGCGCGAGCTGCACGAGGTCGGCGCGGTCGTCCCCGGCGAAGGAGCGGCGGTCGTTGGCGGCTGCGAGCACGCAGGCGTCGTCGTCGTCGTCGTGCTGGTGGAGGACCGGTTGTCGCTCGCCGCAGATGGCTCGCAGTCGGCGTGCGGCCCGCCGCTCGGCCGGCGGGTGGGCGTGCGCGAGAGCGGCGTCTGCTGAGCCGAGGACGAGCTGCGCCTTGCGCGCGCGGGAGCGGTGGCGGACGAGGACGACGCGTTGCGCGACAGCGCCGATGCGCGACGCTGCCGCGGGCTCGCGGGCGACCGGGGCTCTCCCCGCGTGACTTCGCGTCCGAGCTCGTCCAGTACACCTACGCCGCCGTCTTGCGGCAGCGGTGGAGCGGGCGGCAACCCGTCCCTCCCCCTCCTCCCGCCGTCGTCCTCCCGCTCAAGCGCGAGCGAGTCGAAGCTCGCGCCGCTCCCCGAGCGCTCGAGCGACGAGCCCGAGGACGGCGCCGACGCCGACGCCTCGTCCGACGCGGCGGCGGCGGCGACGATGTGCGCACAGAGACGCGGGTCCGACGGCGTCAGGGGGGAGGTGGGGCGTGAGGGCCGGCGAACGCCGTGCGTGGGGTGCGGCGTGCCGGGCATAGTGTCCTTGTTCGCTCACCTCTCTTTCGAGCAGGAACCAGTGGCAGGTGAACGACCCGGGGCGAGCGAGAGAAGGCTGGAGGACGCTGACGGCGGAAGGAGGGATGGGCTGAGCCGAAGTCGAGAGGCGTTCCGTTCGGTCGGAGAGCCTGTCGGGACAGCCCGCGAACGGAGGGTATCAGCAGCTGTCCTTCCTCAGCGGCGGTCAGCGCCAGGATCCCAGTGGCTGCACGACAGCCGGTTCCCCAGGCCCCAGAGGAGGAGCTACCGGCGGTCCGCATCCCGCTGGGCGACGCTGCGAGCCGGGCGCGTGCTAACGGAGGCGCGGGTCGTGCCCCCCCCCCCCCCCCACCTCCTCACGCCCTCGAGGCAGACGCAGACCCCGAAGAGCGGCAGAGGTGTTCTGCAGGACGTCCCAGCAGAACGGCTGCACCTCCCTGTGGCAGGCTCAGGCGGGGGGAGGGGGGAGCGGCGGACCCCGCCCAGCGCCTTGCCCGTCCGCCCCTGCAGCGTCCCCGGCCGACCCCCCCCCCCCGGCGGCACCCCTCCTTCAACGCCCTCGAAGCCCAGCCAGGCGCAGCCGTCGACTCACAGAGCCGTCCTCGTCCGCGCGCGGGGGTGGGGTTGGGTGGTGGAGGGGGTGGTGGGGGGGGGGGGGCGGCGAGCTGCAGGCGCCGGGCTGGCGGGCTGGCTGGCTGGGTCTGACTGTCGGTCGAGCGAGGCGAGGGACCAGAGCGCAACGAACGAGAGCGCGCGCGTGCGCGTGTGCCGGCCAGCTGAACTAGGGCTTGAGGGCAGGGCTCAGGGGCGTCGTACGAGGCAGGCAGGGCTGTCGGGGAGCGTCAGGGTCAGGGTCAGGACGGCGGCGGAGTGCGCCCGTGCATACTGCCGCCTAGAAAGCGCAGGACCGGCGTCATGCATATCCTTCGACGCGCGGGCAGGGGGGGGGGGGGGGCTATTCACACAGGCGAGGGCGGCGGGCGGGGAGACTAAGAGTAGTGGGAAGCTAGCTGAGCGGAGGCAGGACAGTGGAGAAGGGGGAAGCGGAAGGGGCAATTAAGAAGAGAAGATCCTAGCGGTACATTTACCCCGTCGGCGAGGCACTTCCCTTCGGACGCGTCGGCGCGAGCTGGTGTATTTCTGTGCCATCGAAGAAACGGAGGGGACGGGGGGGGGGGGGGCTTGCTTTGATTTGGCGAGGGAAGAGTGTGCGAGGTGGGGCGGAGCGCTCACTTCATCGCGGCGAGCTTCTCGGCTGCATACGAGCGCAGGTGAAAACCCGCGAGGTCAGCGGCACCGTTCCTCACGCTACGCAGGCGACGTCCAGAGCGGAAGAGGGAGAGAAAGAGAGAACGAAGGAAGGGGGAGGGGGGGAAGGGAAGGCGCACGCACCCCGCTCGCGGTCGTCCCGCGCCTTGGCCGCGCGGAGCTCGTCGATCTTGCGCGTCTGCTCGGCGACGAGCTGCGAGTGCGCCTCGGTCTGCCTCTGGTTCATCTGCGGGTGGTCGCAGTCTCTCTCCGTCAGCGCTAGACTCGGGAGAAAAGGAGGGGGAGACGGAGACGGAAGATAAGAGGGGAGAGGGGGGGGGGGGGGACGAACCTCGTGCTCCTCCTCCTTCGCCCGCAGCTCAGCCGCAGCCTTCTCCCAGGCCGTCTTGGCCTCAAGGTACTTTGCCTTGACCTGCACCACGCCGAATCCCGGACCGGCGGCGTCAGTCAGCTTTCCCTCGCACACGCAGTGGCGGAAGGGGGGGGAAGGGAGGAAAGGGGGGGGGGAGGGGGGGGACGCACCTTCTGCTCAATCTTGAGCACATCGTCCCGCGCGCGCGCCGAGCGGCCCTCGAGCTTGGCCGAGTCCTTGACGGTCGACTGGAGCCTCGCAAGCTCCCTGATGGCACTGTTTTTTTTTTCGGTCGGTTCGAACAAACGAAGGGAGGGGGCGAGGGCCGCAGGGTCAGCATGAGGGCCGTTTTGAGGGCGTCGAGTGAGAAGAGGGGAGGAGGAGACAGCGAGCCCTGGCGAGGGGCAGCAGGGGAGATGGGAAGAAGGAAGGGGGGGGGGCGAACGCACGCTTCGAGCACCGCCGCCTCGTGCTTGGCCTCGGCCTTCATGATCTTTGCGAGGCTCTTGTTGCTCGCGTGCTCGGCCTTCTCGATCTTGCGGAGCTCCCTGCGCGAGATGCTGCCGGTGCCGCCGCCGACGGCGCCGCCGCGGGCGAGGTGGGCGACGGCGGGCGCCGTCTGCTCGACGGGGACGACGCCGACGCCGTTGCCGGGCGCGTTGGTGAACTCGCCGTCGGCGGGCGGGGCGGCGTGGGCCGCCGGGACGCCGGGCGGGAACGCGTGGTCGAACGTCGGCGTCGCGTTCGACGGCGCGTGGGCGGCGGCTCCGTGGGCGGCGAAGGCGCCGACGCCGGCGAAGCCTGCGCCCGCGGCGACGGTGCCGAGCCCGGCGGTCTCGCCGGCAGCAGAGGCGGGGGCGGCGGCGTCCGACGCGGGCGAAGGGGTCGAGGCGAGCTGCGCCTGCTCCTCGGCGGTCGGGAGCCGCTCAGCCTCGACCGGCGCGGGCCCGGCAGAGGCGGCCTCGGGCGAAGGGGAGTCGGGGACGGGGACGGGGACGGGGATAAAGTTGGACGTCATGCCGTCGAGCGGGACGCCGGCCGCGTTGGTCGTCGTCACGACGGGCTGGGCGACCTCGGCAGTCTCGCTGCTAGCCGACGGACAGAAGGGAAGCGTGAGGTCAGCCTCCGTCATGCCTCGTCAGCGACAGCCAGTCGGCTGGAAAGACGCACGTCTTCTCCCGGTCGTCCTCGCTCGAGAGCGGCGACGGCGCAGGCGCAGCGCCCGACCCAGCCGGCGACACAGGCACCGGCACAAAGCCCTTCATCATCCCGTCGTCCTTGACGGGCCCTACGTAGGCCTCGACGGGCGACGAGTCAGTCTTGATGTCGACGACGGGCGCGAGCTCGGGCTGCTGCTGCTGCTGCTGCTGCTGCTGCTGCTGCTGCTCGTGCTCGTGCTCGTGCTCGTGCTCGACCGGAGCGGCGGTGGAGGAAGGGACGACGGCGGTGGTGGTGTTCGGGGAGGACGTGTCGAGCGCAGTGAGAGCAGGCGTCGACTTCTCAGCCGTCGGCTCCTCGACCGAGTAGGGCGTGTCGTCGGCGTCGTTCCCACCGTCGGCCGCACCGGCAGAGGCGGTCGGCCTCTCGCCGTCGGCGAGCGGCGCGTCGTCGAGCACGGCCGGGTGCGCGCCCGTCGTCGGGTCGAGGGCGGCGTCCGTGGCGTTGATCTCCTGCTGGAGCGTCTTGTCGCTCTCCTGCTGCTGGGGCTCTTCGGCGACGGCGGCGGCAGGGGCGGCGGCGGCGGCGGCGGCGGCGGCAGGAACTTTCTGGTCCTTCCTGGACCCGATCTGCTGCGAGAGACGGCGGAACATCGTGCTGTCTTGGTCGGGCGTGGGGACGACGACGACGGCGGCGGCGGCGGCGGCGGTGCTGTGGTTGTTGTGGTCGGCGGTGGCGGGCTTGACGTCGGTCGGCGGGAGCGGCGAGTCAGGTCCTAGGGGGACGATGAGCGAGGTTCCTTGGTCGTCCTCGTCCTTGCGGTCGGTGGTGGCGGCGGCGGGCTGCGAGGGAGAGGTGGAGGTGAGGGCGGTCGATCCGGCCGCGACGACGGCGAGGAGGCCGAGCTGGGCTGCGGGTGGGCGGGGTGACGGTCGTTGGCGAGCGAGCAAGCGAAGGGAGGGGGAGGCCGGGTCAGACGATCGACGCGGTGCGGGAGAGCGGAGAGGATACGGACCGAGTGAGGAGGCCGTTGTGGGAATCGGGGCGAGGGGAGCGGCGACGAGCGAGCGAGCGGGCGTCAGAAGGGGGGACGCGGAGGGGGATGGGGATGGGGAGGGGGAGATGCCTCGGTCGGCGGGCGGACGAAGCGAAGCGGCAGAGACAGCGCCGGCTGCGACGTCATCGATCGCCTGCATCAGTCCCCGCGCTGCCCCTACACTGTCACGAACGACCCGCCTCTCTCGCCTCCAAGCGCCCTCCCTCGCACCCCCCAGTCGTCCTCGCACGAGCGATGACCGCAGGGTGCAAAATCTCCCCCCTGCACATGGTGCTGGCGGGGACCGGAGGAGGGCAAAAAAAAAAAAGGATATCGACTGGAGCATCTGGGAATCGAACCCAGGCTAATCACTGATCGTGTCGGAAGAAGATGCGAAGCGATTGTCGTAACCACTTGACTAATGCCCCGAGGGGGTCGATTGGAGCGTCTGGGAATCGAACCCAGGCTAATCACTGATCGTGTTGATGCGAAGCAATTGTCGTAACCACTTGACTAACGCCCCTTCATGTCGATGGTGAGGGCATCTGTATTTATATGATTGCGCAAACATCTGCAGTCCGTCCAGATCCACCATGGGCAATATCTGAGCCCATTCCATCCGTGCGCTCCATGCACTGCGATGACTGCCCGCCTTGACCAACAACGCGCCCCATGTTCCCCTTGGGCGTCGAGCGTCCGATCTTTCGCCTGGCGCCCCGGGACAGAGTCCCTCCCCTTCCATATTGCGCGTGCAGCCACCCCCGCCCCCCCTTGTGTCGTTTCAGAGCGCGCAGAGGCGACGCAAAGGGCTATTGGGCGAGATCCAGCACGCGAGGAGAAGAAGGAAAAAAAAAAAGACGATCTATGGCAGGCATCTATCGTTGCGCACGACGGGTGCGCCGGGATTCGTGCGGGCTGGGCCGTCGTTCCAGTTGACGTCCCTTTGTTTCCCCATCGCCGCTGAGCAGGGCTAGCGGAGCCGGACGAGATGCGCCGGGAGGCGAGGTTGCCCGGGCATCAGCAAGGGCTTGCACGGCGGAGCGTGTGGCGCGCCGAAGGGACGACGTGCCCCCCCCCCCCCCCCCCCCCCCCCCCCCCCCCCAGCCCCCCCCCCCCCCCCGCGCGAGGGAGACGCGTCGCGCGCGCCGCGCCCGCCTCGAGGG
>MVAM01000093.1:0-51852 GCA_014825675.1 Cystofilobasidium ferigula | reverse complement strand
GCTAGCGGAGCCGGACGAGATTCGCGGGGAGGGGAGGTGTCCCGGGCAACAGCAAGGGTTTGCACGGGGGGGGGGGGGGCGGCGCAAGGGGCGGCGGCCCCCCCCCCCCCCCCCCCTGCATGAGCTGACGCGAGCGCGCGAGAAGGGTGCGCGACTGATGGGCTTTGCGCATCCTCCGACCGAGCTCAGGAGAGCGCCGCGCGCGCGCCGCGGCTCTGGTACAGCCTGCGCTTCTCCGCTGAGCAGCGGAAACCCGACGTCAAAAAGGCCATAGTTAGCTCCCTGCGACGACGGCGGCCGGCAATACGGCACAGGAGAGACGGACGCACCGGTGCAGACGGCGTCGAACGCCTGGTTGATGCGCATCGACCGGGCGAGATCCCCGCCGGGCACGTCCGGGTGCGCCTCGGCCTGCAGCGCAACGCGCGCGCGCCGGAGCGCAGCGTCCGACGGGATGTCGGCGAGCGAGGAGGGCGCGAAGCCCAGCATGGCGTAGTAGGAGAGGTGATCGTAGACCGGAACCTGGCGGGGTGTGGACGGACGCGAGGGACGGGGGCGGGGAGGCGGTGCGGAAGCTTGAGACGGCGGAGGGCTCCGGGGTGCGGTCGTCTGCAGCCAACGCGAGGTCAGCCCGACCGACGTCTCCGAGCCTCACAATTGCCAAGCAAGACGCACACGCGGGGGATCAGGCGCAGGCGCTGGATCAGGCTGCGACTGCGGCTTGACGGCAGGCCCTGGCTTGCGCACGACGACGGCCGGCGGCGGGCGTTGGTGCGGGCGGCGGATGAACGAGCTCCAGAACGCGTCCTGCGCGGGCCAAAAGCAGCGAGGGGGGTCAACAAGTGGACGATGTCGATTGTACAGATACAGTGCGCACCTCATACCTCCTCAGCTCCTTCTTCTTGACGTGCGCCTGCAGAAGACAGGGACGAACGAGGTCAGCGCGGCCACCGCGAGGAAAAGGGACTGCGCGCACCCTGAGCCGCGCCTCCTCGCCTGCCTCTCGGGCAGCGACGAGCTGCAGCGCACGAGCACGAGCGTCAGTCAAAGCCTGCCGCACTCTCGAGGGCAGAGGGCAGACGCACGACCCGGCGCTCGTCGTGCGAGATGACCTCCGGCGGAGGGGCAGGCGTCGGCTCAGCCCGAGGCGGCGCCTGCGCGGATCAGTGCAGATCGGATGCTGGGTGTCAATGGGGACCTGCGGCAACGCTCCAGGGTCACCAAGATGGCGCACCTGGGAGGCCTTCCGTGGACTGGATCCGCCGAGCGAAGGCGCAGGACGCTTCGCAGGCTCAGGACGAGCCACAGCAGCAGCAGCAGCAGCAGCAGCAGCAGCAGCGGCAGCAGCGGCGAAATCGCGCGGGGAAGCAGGGCCCGCCCGATCCGTCCTCAGCGAAGGCACCCTGCGTCTGAGCGTCGGGAGGTGCGGCACTCCCGGACTGCTACCGCTGCTGGTGCTGGTCGGGCGGGCGACGGCCGCCGCAGTGCTGGCGGAGCGGGAGGCGTGCGCGCGGACGGTGGCGAGGACCAGGTGCGAGCGGCGAAGGTGCGCGGGGCAGATCGAGCGCGCGTGGACCATGGGGTTCGTGCGACTGCGAGCCTGGCCAGGAAGGTACGTCGTCGGGTTGAGGGGCAGACGGAGGATCAGGCACGGCGGCGGGCTGAAAGGGAGAAGCTGCGCCAAAAGTCCGCCCCGGCGGTCGACTTGTCCTTGCCGTCCACCTGGACACCTTTCGGAATCTACGTAAATGGGCGTCAAGGGCCTGACGACATATCTCCAGGAGCACGCGGCTGCCGTCTCGCACGAGCAGACCTTTGGGCCGGTCGCTGCCGATGGAGAGAGGACGCCGCTCGTCGTCGATGCCTGGGGGTACGCGCCCCCGTCCATCCCTCCGACACACCTTGCACCGGACGCTGACGCTCTCTCTTTCTCGGTGTTGGGCAGCTTGATCTATGCGCTTGTGGATCAGCTCCCCATGGCGTACGGCGGCGAGTACCTCGCCTTCGGCAAGCTCGTCAAGCGGACGGTCGAGGGCTGGCAGGCCATGGGCTTCGACCTCGTCATGGTCCTGGACGGTGCGCTCATTGCTCGCGCCCTACTTCCTCTGGAACACTCAGAGCTGACTGCTAGCTGCTCTGAGCAGGCCCGGTACCGGCGCACAAATTTGACACCGAAATCGCTCGCATGTCGTCCCTCCTGCACGAGCTCTTCCTGTTCCACCACACCTCGCCGGGTTCGCGCTCGCACCCGTCGGCGCTGCGCAAGATGCGCGTCCTCCCTCCGCTGTGCTACTCGGCATTCGTCGACGTCGCGCTCGCGCTCGGGGTTGAGTGTGTGTTCGCGGAGAGCGAGGCGGACGACGAGGTTGCGGCCGTTGCGGCTGCGCGCGGGGGGTACGTCGTTGGCCTCGACAGCGACTTTGTCGTCTACAGCAGCCACGCGGAGGGCGGCGGCTCGAGCGCGCTCGGATACATCCCGATCAACAGCATGCGTTGGGAGGTCGTCTCGTCGGCCGAGGACGACGACGCGCAGTCACAGCCGGACGCGCACGAGGTCGACGCGGACGGCTTCTCGGTCGTCAAAGCCAAGCGCAAGCCCGCGGCGCACCTCGACTACCTCTCGCGCCCCGTCTCGCCCTTGCCACCGTTTGTGCCGCATCCGGCGTTCCTGACGTCGATGACGTGCCTGGTCCTCACGCCGGCGCTCCTTGCCGCATCGCTCCAGCTGCCCGTGCGCCTTCTGCCGCTGTTCGCTAGCCTCGTCGGAAACGACTACGTCAACCATTCGGCCCGGTTGCAGTACCGTGCGTCAAGCGCGGTCGAGAAGGTCGAACGCGTCGCAAGGCACCTGCGCGAGGCGCTGCTGCCGCGCAAGGGTGTCAAGGAGCCCGAGGGCCTGACGGAGCTGCTCGAGCGCACGGTCGCATCGCTCATGGTCCAGCCCGTCGGAGAGGCCGAGATGGACAGTATGATCCACAGTCTACTTGACTCGACGACCCTGTACGCCCTGCACCGCCCAGCACCGAGCGCGCCACTCTCTCCCTCGCCCGTCTTCGTCTCGCAGCACAGGGACGCCGTCCTCCCTCAGTACGCCGCGGCCATGCGCGCCGGCGAGTTTGCTCCCAAGCTCGCGGGCGCGGTCCGCGATGGGCGGTACGTCGTCCGGCCCTGGCTGGAGGACACGACGCGGCGCAGCGTCGGGCGCGTGGCGGGCGACGGCGTACGCGCGGCGTGGTCGGCGGTGCTGCGCGATGCGGTCGGGCTCGGGTACACGGATCCTGGCGTAGAGCAGGCTCTTGCGGTGGACGAGGATGCGGATCACGAGCCGGAATCGAGGCTGGCGGCAGCGGCAACGGCGGGTGAGGGTGAGGACGGCGACGCCGCGGATGCGGATGAGGAGATGGCGGAGGAGCTGGAAGAGGATGACCACCAGCAGCCAGCGGACGTCGTATCGGACGCACAACCTTCCGCCGGGGACAATCATGCCGAGGAGGTCGCTCGCCAGGGCTCGCCCGACGTGCCGGAGATCCTCGTCTTCCATCGGTCGTCAACAACGATGCACGCGTCCTGCCACCCCATCCCCTCGCTCTCATCTATTCTGGCCTCTTACGCCTCGGACCAGCCGCTCTCGCCTTCCATCGACGCCCTGGAAGGCCAAGAGTCGGTCGTCGCCCAGCCTCTTGCCTGGCGCCTCCAGCTGCACCTCGCGCTCCTCGGCTCGCTCACGGCGGCCGTCCTCGCGCTTTCTCACAAGCTGCTGCCGCCCGTCCTCGCGCTGCGGAGTACGCTGCACGCGCTCGCCCGCGAGGGGGAGAAGGGCGTCAAGGGCCGGCTGCGGCGCGTCGAGGTCGAGGCGCTCGTGCTTGCGTCGCTGCGCGCGTCTGGCGAGTGGTCGCGCTGGCTCACGGCGGCTTCCGAGCTCGGGGAGGGCCAGGAGCCGCCCCCTCCGCCGCCTTTCGACAGGACGGCACCGGTCCTCGAGATCTCGAACCGCAACGTGCACGTGACTTCGCACTTTGTGCATGCGCTGCACGAGACGGACCTGGCTCGGCAGGCGCTGCTCATCCCGTCCTCGACGCTCCCGCGCGCACACCGCTACTATTCGGGCAAGCTCACCCACGCGCTCTTGACGGACCTCGTCGACCGGCCAGACTCGCAGATGGCGTTCGACTCGCCGGAAGAGGAAGCTGCGTTCAGAGCGTGCGTCGCCGCGGTGTTTGACGGCGAGACGGGCGCGCTCCTCGCGGCCGAGCTCGAGGTCGAGATGCCGAAAGATGGCAAGGCCGCGCGGGCGCAGCGGAAGAAGGAGGCCAAGAAGGCCAGAGCGGCGCAGGAGGCGGCGAAGATGGCTGGCGGCGGCGATGGAGCAGCAGCAGCAGCAGGCGTCAAGCGTGGATTCGCACTTCTGGGAGAGGCGGAGGCCTAGGACGGTTGGCCACCGATCCTCAACATCGTCCCCGCACCGCCGCCCGCCGTGCGTCTACCGCGCGCAGAACGAGCCTCTCGCCTTCTGTTGTCGAGTGCGCCGCGCTTTCATTGCCGATCCCCTAAAGTCGGTGGGCCCCCCGGGACAAGCGCAGGGCGCATCGTCTGTCCGGAGCACTCGCCACAACGCCTCGCCTCCAGGTACCCTACGGGGCCGCTTGGCTCCTCTCTCTCAGACTGGGCTGAGGTCCTCCTGGACTGAGACCGATCTCATGGTCGGTGTGTCGGACCTGTGTGCGTTGCTGCATGCGAGTGGTCCGTGCGGCTGGGAAGGGCCCTTCTCGTCCGCCGCGCAGCTGACCCGTTCGCCCTGCATGCCCTGCTCACCACCGAACACCATGACTGATCTCACCCAGTACCCCAAGGGCCTCCAGGCAAGCTTTCACAAGCACCGAGCAGCCGGGCAGCGCGTTGACTACCCCTCTCGCGTCGATTGGCAGCCGCTGCCCCCCGACCCCGCCGACCTGCCGTTCAAGCCGTCTGCCGCGGCCACCTCCTCTGCGCCCGCGCTCGGCCTTCACGACCTGCCGCTCCCGTCGACACCGCTGGTCGAGGCTGCCAAGGCGTACCTCAAGGACGAGCTCGGCGAGCAGATCTGGATGGTGCGTCCACGGCGCAGGTAGGCGGGTCAGTGAGATGGGCCGGAGGGCACGGCTGACGCACGCACCCTGTCCTACCCTGCGGCCGTCGGCTGCAGCACTCGCACCGATCTTTCATCTTTGGTGCGGTTCACTTGCCCTCTCTGACTCTGCTGGAATCCCTAATGATGGGACCCTTGCGCAGGCTGGGCGATCCAACAGACGCAGCTCGCGGACGTCGAGTTCGACGCCGAGTCCCTCTACCTCGCCTGCCTGTTCCACGACCTTGGCTGTACGGAGAAGAACGTCAAGGCGTGCGTCTGGTGTTGCTCTAGGATGGGTGCCGGCAAGCAGTCACTGAAGGGGTGATATGCGCAACAGGACGAGGCTCAGCTTCGAGTACTACAGCGGGATTCTCGCACGACAGGTTCATCCCAGCTTTCCTTGGATTCAATACCGTCGCTTTACCAGGCTTGCTGACTCGTCCTACGAACAGTGGCTCTTGGAGCATGAAGGTATGCATTCTTCAATCTTTGGTCCCCCCCCCCCCCTTGACCCTGATCCCGTTCGTCCCCGTATCTCGCGTTCCGACTCCACTCAACAAGCGTCAAAAGACCTCGCCGACGCCGTCGCGGAGGCCATCTTCCGCCACACCGACTTCTGCAAGGGCGACATCTCGTCGAACGGTGCGCTGATCCAGCTCGGCACGCTCTTCGGTCCGTCTCCCTCCTGCGCCCTCTCCGCCGCGTCGCCGCGCGCTGACGCATCGAACGCAGACAACATCCACGCCCACGCGCACCTCCTGCCCGAGCACTTTGTCGGCCAGGTGCACGAGGCGTACCCGCGCGAGAACTGGGGGATGTGTTTCAAGACGGCAATGGAGCGCGAGCTGGCGCTTAAGCCGTGGGCGCACGCGTCCGAAATCGCCCAGAGCGGTGCGCCTTGTTCACATTTTCGCCCTCATCCGGCCTTGGGCCCTGACGCGGACGGGCCGCATGCAGAGGGCGCTGAGTGGGACAAGATCCCCAACAACCAGCTCGAGGCGCTCGCCCGAGTCTTCTGAGGCGTCGCGACCCACGCTCGCGCCTCAGCGGTTGCTCTCGTTGCACTTGATCTTGTCCACTTGCCGGTCTTTGACTGCGATGATGACATGCTCTTTTCACCTCCTGCTTTTTGCCTCGAGAGGAAGAAGACATGCGCTGAACCGGAAGGCATGGAGATCGTGCTGCGTTTCACCAACCCGCCGTACCCGGCCCTGCGAGCGTTTCCAGGCCACCGGGAGTCAGTTCAAGGGCCATCCGCCAAAGAGGAAAATCAGCCTGAACGCGCCTCCTTTGACTCCCCTCGGCCCTCCATCGATGTCCTTGGTCAGCCAGCCGCCGTAGAAGCCGCCCGGCTGCGCGCGCACCTCCTCGCCATCGACGAAGCACTTCCACCCTCCCTCTCCAGCCCGAGCGCGCCCGCCTACCGAGGCGTAGAAGCTCAGGTAGTCCTTTATAGGCGCGAAGGGTGGCGTGGGTGAGGGGTATGACCAGATGCGGGATACGATGCGCGGTGTGAGCGGGCCAAAAGAGGGCAAGGTGAGGGTGTGGTACGCCGCAACGCCCTTCCACTGCAGTCGCACGGGTTCCAAAGATCATTCAGGGCTGCCTGGACAGCGAGAGAGGGTGGCGCACCTCGCAGAAGCTGGTCTTGCCCTCCTTTTCAAGCTTGACGGCCGGTGAGAGCGACTCGGGCGGAAGGTAGTACGTTGGCGGATGCCTGCGATGATCATCAACGTAACCCATCAGCTCCCTTCTGAACCCCAGGCGACATCGAGGAGGACGTACGGCGTCTCGAGCACCCTGTAGCCATGCTTCGTGGCCGCGATGAGCGTCTCGATCCCGTCCTTGTCGACCCACTTGACCTCGAGCAACCTGCATCGCATCGACGACCGAGCGCGCAGCACGTCCGAGCTCGCTGTCAGCCCCGTCATCGGCGGGCGGATGCGCCCGATGCAGCGCACCTTGTGGTCGGCTGCAGCGCGGGCGGGCGAGGGTAGTCCCAGACGTTTTCGGTGGTCATCTTGCTGATCTGGTGATGGCGGTGGGTGGACGCTGGCGTCAACTCCGACCGAACCTCCCGTCATACCCACCTAAGAGAAGAGACAGCTTGAGCAGGGGCATAGCATCGGATGTAGACCGAAATATGGGGCTAGGCAATACAGCGGGCCGAAGAGGGGCAATGGACACAGGTTTTGAGAAGAATATCAAAGCGCAGATGGGTGCGCACTAGGGGCAAAATGATCGAGAGCTCAAGATCGTGGTGAGATGGGCGGGGCGATCAGGCGCGAGCCCAGCCCGGAGGAGGGACGGAGATGGGGTATCTGCGTAGGGCAACGACGTCTGTCAGTGAGACGCAGGGCGACAAAGTGGGGACAAGCTGGACGGACCCCTTGGTGTCGCCGTCGCCCTGCTTGACCTCGACCCGGATGTCGAAGCGCAGCTCGTTCGACTCGGTAAGGTAGTCGACCATGGTCCAGTCTGTCCTCGGAAGGCGGAGCGTCAGCGGATGCCGGATAAGAGGGTGGAAGCGACGGCGAAGGGAAAGGGAGGGGACGCACTGCGCCGGCCCATGATTGTGTTGTGCTTGAGGGTCGTGCCGTCTGTGTCCTCCTTGAAGTGGTGCAGCATGTCCTCATCCGTGTCGATGTCTGTGCAGGCAACACACGAGGTTAGCCGTTAGACAAGAAGGTACAGAATGCAGAAGAAGGGCAGCGCACAGTGCAGCGTCTTGTGCCGCTTCTCGCCAAGGCGCGAGACCATAGACCCGACAAGCGGCGGCGGCGGCGTGTTGACGATGGCGCTCGTGACAATCTGGACCATGTACTTGGGGTCCTCGGCCTCGGGGATCGAGTAGTCCTTCTTCGGACACGTCTTGAAGGCGGAAACGGCCGCGCAGTGCACGTCGCCCGACACGAACGAGATGCGGACGTGGTTCTCGAGCGCGATCCGCTGGCACTGCTCGATCAGCCTTAGTCCACCGCCCGTTCTCCAGTGTCAGCCGAGGCAAGCTGAGCAAGCGACGAAGCGAGGGGCGGGACGGACCAGTTGCGCTCCTGCTTGTGGTCGGAAGCTGTCCAGTGGTCCGACAGGTCGTCGAGCAGCTCGGCCTGGTCGTTGAACTTGTTGACGAAGCCGGGCAGGATGCCGGCCGTGCCGAGCTTGATGAGCGGGTTGGCCTTGTTGTCGAGCACCTTTTCGAGGAAGTTCATGCGCGCTGCAGAGACGACGGGCCGGTTCATCAGCACTGGCACTCTTGCGACACAGCGAGCCACGGGAACATACGGTAGGCGATCGGGATGCCGAGCTGGAAGACGAGGTGCTTGACCGTCTTTGGCAGCTTCGCGATGGCGGCAAAGACGCGGTCGTACGTCGTCTTGCTGCAAACCTGGTCCTTCTTGCGCTCGGCGCGGCAGTCAAGCAGGAGCATGTAGCACTCGGGCCCGAGGTACGAGAGGTACCTGCGGCGCGCGTCCAAACGAGACGTCAACAGGCTACTCGGGAGGACAGATGAGGGAAGGGCGCACGAGTGTCCAGGGTTCGGGATCCACGGCCCATCTCCGCCGATGATCATCGCCGGCACGGGGTGAGCGTCCGGCTTCGTCCCGTCGACCTCGTCGACGATGAACAGCTGGAAGAGCAGGTACCAGAAGTAGCCGCGGCTGCCGATGTGTTTGAACACGGGAGCCGACTGCAGATCATCCGGGTAGGAGCCGAAGCCGTCTATCGAGTTGGCGGAGAAGCACGTCAGCACGGTGACGGCCGACCTCAGACCGACAAGAGCGGGTCGTACCGATCAAGTCATGGTCATCGAGCATGTTGAGCTGCAGAGAAAGGATGCAGCATCAGCATTTCCACTCAGCGCCCGCGATGAAGGGCTGAACACGCGCCATCGGGATGGAGGCGTTTGCGAGGCCGAAGGCGCCGGATCGGAAGATCTTGCAGTAGTGCGAGAAGTAGTACCTTGAGTGTAGAAGACGATCGTCAGCAACCAAGAGTGAGGACAAGCGAGCAGGCAGGGACGCACCGGTCGATCGCAAACTGCACGTCCGACGTGAGCGACGCGGTGAGCTTGGCGTGCACGCTCTTCGCATTCGCCCACTCCTGCAGCTCGGGCTCGAACATCAGGCTGTCGCAGTAAATTTGGTCGCCGCCGCCGACCATGCAGTGGAAGGGCCTGCGGCAAGAGGCTGGCGGCAGTCAGCTTCCGCCGATAAGCGAGGGCGGAACGCAAGGGACGCACTTCTCCTCGTGCTTGTCAAGCAGGTCGTCCCACAGCGGGTCATACCCGCTCGTGTGCCCCTTCTCGCGGTTCATGAAGGCCTCGGTGTCGACGCCGCTCGAGAAACCGTTGCACGAGTGTGCCGCGAAGCGCATGTTCTCACCCACGCCGGGCACGTGGAACGTCAGCGGCGTGCCGGAGTTGACGCGGTACGTGATCTTGGTCGTCGTGGGCGACGTGAGGGGGATGCGCAGCTGGAAGCGGGTGAAGGTGAAGGTACCCTGCAATCACCCGAAGAGACCTTCCGTCAGCCGATTGTAAGCAAGAAAGTAGAATGAAGCACGTACGGCAGGACCATGGTAGACGTAAATGTTTTCGCCCTCAATCTTGCAGCTCATCCCGCTCGTGCTCGCGCCCTGCTCCTGCTTGAACGACAGGCCCTCGAGTTTGGCTGTGATATCCTCGATCGTCGTCGATTCAGGCGCGGCGCCAGAGTCCCAGGTACAGACGAGCGACGGGCGAGGCTCGTACACCGAACCGGCGTCAGATGTGACGATCATCGCTGACGGCGGCGCACAGGCGAAGGTTAGTTGGAGGCTCGGATGGCATGGCGGTTGCAGCAGACGCACCCGCGCCGTACCAAACGTCGTCCTTGACCGTCTGATACGTCAGCATCGGACCCGCGAGGAACTCTGCAGCTCAGACAAGGGAGCAGATCAGCGGACGAGGCTTATTCGCGGAGAGGAGGACTGCAGCGCAGCACACGCACGGAGGTGCGGGCTCATCCCATGCTGGACCGAATGGTGGCGCTCGAGCCCCGGCCGCTCGTCCTGGTGCTGGTCAGGGTGGCCGGGGACAGCGAGCCCATCCGTCGCCTGCTTCCCGATCCCCTCCTCGCGGCCCTCGTGGTCGCCGGCGGCGTCCGCGCCGAGCGCCTGCTTCGGCGGGCCAGAGTGCGACGTGAACCCGTCGACCTCGGCCTTTGAGTTGGCCGGTCCTGGCAGGTCCTCGGGGCTCACCCACACCGGCGGGCGGTACGACGGCACCTCGAACCCGCCTGCGGACTGCTCTGGGAGGGCGATCTTGGCGCGCTCCTCCTCGCTCGGCAAGGGGAGCGAGCCCTCGAACTCGGCGACGTCTGGCGCTCTCCAGGGCTCGTTCAGCGGCCCGACAGTCTCGACACCCTCGTGTTGGCCGTGCTTCGGGTGCGCACTGCGAAGGAGGGAAGGATGGGCGGAGGTCAAAGGGGGAAGCCGCGCGCAGACTGGAAAGGCAGGCGGAGCCTGCAGCGACGCGGGACTGACTAGTAGTTCGCTTGCTGGCAACGGATGAAGAACCAGGGGACAGATGTTCAGCTTTCTTTGAATTCAGGGACCGGTGGGAGGAGGATGAACGCACCTGGGCAGCGCGTCGTCGTGCGCGGTAGCCTATCGGAAGCAGGTCGAAGCGGAACCGCGCGTCAGTCGAGCTCCCTGCTGCGAGCGAGCGCCTGCACACCGGCAGAAGGACGACCCGCTTCAGGACGTACCGGGCTCATCCATTCTGACTGCTGTACGTAGAGGAAGGCTGAAGGGCGGGCTGGGAGGGATGGAAGAGGGGTGGTCGAGCAGCGAGCGTCCAACTTGGGCGCGTGGCCTGGCTTGGCAGCCGGCGTCAGTGACGCGCATTAGCCAGTTAGATGAATCCCCCAGTTGTTGTTCGGATTAGTCAACTAAACCCCGACAAGGCGCGACTCTTGCTGACGATCAGCCCTCCATCGCGCTTGTGACCGCCCTCCATCCTACTGTCTCCCATCAGCCGGCAGCCCCATCCACCTCCTCTTTCCCCAACGCTCCTCCATCAACCTTCGATCATGTCCGACTCTCTCCCTTCTCCCGGGTCCAAGGTGCGTCGCTCCTACCTTCGAAGCTGCTCGTCGGCGACCTCCGACGACGCTTTTGAAGAGACGCAAAGGGCGCGGAGAGGGCGACAGACGGGGTGGACACCCTTCCAGAGCCGACAGGTTGCCAACTGGTGTCAGGACCAGGCGTGCGCACGCCGGACGGGCGGCGGACGAGGGACGAGATAGTCAGGCAGAGCGTTCACGTTCACTGACGTCTCGCCCTTTCCTTCCCATCGCAGATCCTCGTCTCTGGCGCCTCTGGCTACATCGGCATCTGGGTCGTCAAGTACTTCCTCGACGCCGGCTTCAAGGTCGTTGGCACCGTCCGCTCGGCATCCAAGGTGCGTCATCTCCTCCCGCAGCTCGCGCCTCCGAGCTTCGACGCGCTGACGCGCTTTTCCCGCTTCTGCACGCAGGGCGAGTACATCAAGAAGCAGTTCGAGGGCCAGCCGTTCGAGTACGTGATCGTCGAGGACATCGGCGCACCGGACGCGTTCGACGAGGCCGTCAAGGGCGTCGAGGGCGTCGCGCACACCGTGAGTTGCCGCCGCGCAGCCCATGTCGCGCAGTGCCCGCGCTGACTTGCAACCCGCATGGCAGGCCTCGCCCTTCCACCTGAAGGCCGACGACCCTGAGGAGCTCATCCGTCCCGCCGTGGACGGCACCGTCGGCATCCTCAAGTCGATCACCAAGAACAACCCTGCGGTCAAGCGCGTCGTCATGTGCGGCAATTCATCCCCCCCTTCGGTGCTCTCGTGCCTGCGCGCTTGCTGATGTCCTTGCTGCTTGAACGTCGCACAGCACTTCTTCTGTCGCCGCGGTGCTCGAGCCTGCAACGCCGCCGCGCACCTTCACTGAGGACGACTTTAACAAGTTCTCCATCCGCGAGGTCGAGGAGAAGGGTGCGTCTCCGCTGCCTCCTCTGCGAGAAATCGCGCTGACCAGCAAGGAGAGCAGGCAAGGCCGCAGACGGAGGGCACAAGTACAGGGCTTCGAAGGCCCTTGCTGAGGAGGCTGCATGGAAATACTGCAAGGAGCACTCGATCCCGCTCGTGACTGTCGTGCGTCCTCCCTTTTTCCCTTCACCTTGCCTCTTTCCTTCTACCCTTCTTTCTCCTCCGCCTTCTGCGTCACTGACCCTCAAAGATGACCGCGCTTGATTCAGAACCCCTGCCTTGTCGAGGGCCCGATCCTGCACGAGTGCCCCTCGCCCGACAAGCTCAACACGTCCGTCCACAACTTCTGGAAGGTCGTCAGCGGTGAGACCAAGGCGTCGGACCTGCCGGGCGGCGGGGGCAACTGGGTAGATGTCAGGGAGGGTATGTTTTTCACACTGTTCGCGTTGATATTGGACTCTGTGCTGACTTGTTGTTGTCCTGGGTGAACTCCTCGCAGTCGCCGAGGCGCATCTCAAGGCCCTCACTGTCCCGGCCGCCGCAAACAACCGGTTCATCACCTCCGCGGGGCCGTTCGCAACCCAGCAGTTCGCCGACTGGCTGCTCGAGAACGCGCCCGAGCTGCCCAACATCCCCAAGGGCGAGGCCGGTGCGGTCGAGCGGGCCAACGACCCGCAGAACGTGCTCATCAGCAGCGGCGCCAAGGCCGTCAGGGAGCTCGGCATCAAGTACAGGCCGTTCGAGGAGACGACGAGGGACATGTACGAGTCGCTCAAGGCGCGCGGGTGGTAGAGGACCTGTTTGCCGTCGGAACGCCGGTGGTGGCCGTTCGAGGGTGGGGCGGCCGAGGTGCGATGCGAACCGTAACACCGTCGTCTGTTTGTAGACCGCCATTAAGGGAGTCTTGTATGAACCCCCCCTCACGCACTGCAGTCCCCGTAGCATGCGAGCATCGGGGGTGAGCGACGTCTCGACGGCCACGAGCAGGGCTCTTGGCACGACAGCTTAGAGCGTCCGTCCGTATCCAAACTCCGAAGTCGGGCGGGCGCGCGGGCGGCGGGCGGCTCTTGCCCGACGCGCGCCTTGTAGACGAACACGGCAGCGAGTCCGACGCCAGCGGTTTCGTTTTCGAAAGGGCAGCGAGTGAGCATCCCATCGACCACCCCTCCTCCCCTCTTGTCGCCTCCTTGGTGTCCTGGCCAGCGGGAGAGCCTCGACTGACCTCGCTTCAATGAGCTGTCGCGCTGACGTCTGCCTCCCCTCGCACGACCTGTCCGCTCCTGCCCTCCGCAGTCCCACCCTCACCCTCGACCTACGCGACTGGACGGCCACGGCCTGGGCAGGATGCCCCTCAAGATCAAGCTCAAGCTCGGCGGCGGCGGGTCGACGCCCTCTGCCGGCTCGACCAGCTCGCCTCACCCGTCGTCGCCTGCACCCGCCACCGCCGTCGCCGCTGCGCCCAACGTGCTCAAGGGCAGCGCCTCCCCGGCCGGGCCTGAGGCCGTCGTGCGGACGTCGACGCCCAAGATCAGGCTCGTGAAGCGGGACGAGGGGAAGGGCAAGGAGCGAGCTACAGCCGGCGCGGAGGACGACAGCAGCGCCGGCGGGTCGCCTGCACCTTCTGCCAAAGGGCCGACGAGGATCACCCTCACGTCCTCGTCCTCGTCAGGCGCGTCGACGCCGCGAATCGTGCTCAAGGCCAAGCCCATCACGGCTGCAAGTGCGAGCGGTGATGCTCAGCAGCTCGAGCAGGACGCCTCCGCGAAACCGCACAAGAGTGAGTTCATGGTCAAGCCCAAGCCGATCATCCTCAAGCCGTCGCTGCTGGCAAAGCAAAAGCAGCAGAAGACCGCGTCGAGCGGTGCGGACTTTGCTGGGGCGCCTGCGACGGGTGGTGCAGCGCCAGCGGCAGCAATGGAGATGCCCCCTCCCCGGCTGCCGACGACGGTCGTCAAGATCCCTGCCCTCGCGCGGGTCAAAGCCGAGCCTGTGTCCGCCCCCTCAACGCCGCTCGGCAACGGCTCTTCCTCGCTTCCTTCTACTCCAGCGAGCCTCACGCCCGAGGACGACGAAGACCTCATCGTCCACTCGCCCATCCCGTCTGCACCTGCAGGGCCGCGCACGCCCGCGCTCGGCGCGTCGACGCTGAGCGGGCGCAAGCTCGTCGGCGGGCAGCTGCAGCGGCCGTTCATCGACGCACTCGACAAGATGCTCAAGGAACTCAAGCGGCGGGACGCGTATGGGTTCTTCCTCAACCCTGGTTCGTCGATCTGCGCCCTGGACGCTCGGCTGCAGAAGCTGACTTGAAGTTTGTGCGGTCGTTGGACAGTCTCGGACGCCGACGCACCCGGATACTCCGACGTAATCAAGACGCCGATGGACCTGACGACGATCACGGACAAGGCGCACTCGGGCGAGTACGACAGTTTCGACCAGTTTGAGGTGCGCAAGCGTTCTGCTTCAACCCTTGCTTGCGATCTCAGGGACTGATGGTTGCAGCAATTGCGCACGTAGGCCGACGTCCGGCTGGTCTTCGCCAACTGCCTCGCGTTCAACGAGCCGGAGTCGATCTTCGGCCTGATGGCGACCAAGCTCAGCCGTTGGACCGAGAACCACCTCATGTTCTACCGCGAGCTCATCTTGCCCGGGACTGAGAAGGACCACGTCCGCCCTCCTCCTTCTGCTGCTGCTGCCTCGATCGAGGACGCGGACGACTTCTCCCGCGCGACGTCGGTCACGGCCGGCTCGCCCAGCCGCTCGAGGTCCGTCTCGGTCGCAGCCGCGTCGGCGGACGAAGACGGCGGTCCAGGGACACCTGCGCCAGGCTCGGCCGGGGGTGCCGCAGTCAGGAAGCGCACCGGCAACGGCCAGCTCGGCAAGAAGCGCGGGCCGTACCGCAAGAACGGGCAGGTCGCCGTCGCCACCTACTTTGCGCAGCCGCCGCCGCCCGGCTCGGCCGCTGGCGCAGCAGGCGGTGGCGCATCAGGAGCAGCGGCAGCCACACAGGGCGGGCAGACGGTCGTCCAGTCGACCCAGGGCGGCTACATCGACGAGGCAGGCCGGATCCGCGGCGCAGGAGCAGGCGCGTACGCCGCCGAGTTCCAGAACATCGTCCGCTGGTGGGAGGCCGGCGGCAAGCGTGCCAAGACGAAGAAGGAGCTCAGCAAAATTGCGACGCGCAAGGCGCGCGACGACTGGGGTGCGAGCGTCGCGCCTGACGGGAGCCGCGACCTGCGCGAGGACGAGAGCCTCGACGACGTGCTCGACGCATTCTTGCTCGACAGCTGCCGGCCGCCGGTGATGGAAGGCCTGCCGCACGACTTTGTCGCCAACTCTCTCGGGCGCGCGTACGACCTCAGGGCACAGGGCGAGCCGGCGTCGCTGCTGCACTCGCCACCTGCGCCGCTCAAGCCTCTCCCCAAGGCCGTCTACGCTGAGCAGTTCAACGCCGAGCGCCTGCCCGAGGCGTTCTCGTGGGCGAAGCCTGGCCACGCGCCCCGCCAGTCCCCAACGGCTCCGACCGTCCCTCTCCCTCCGCCGGCAAGGCCCCATTTGCTCGCACCACACGACCTCGGTCTGTACCCGCTCTTCCCGTCCTCCGCCATCTCTCCGCGCGGGCTGTTCGAGGACGAGCGGCGTGACTTCCTTGCACCACCCGTCCCGCCGCCACGGAAGCCAGTCCACTCCTTTTCGGACCCGCTGCTCGACACCGGTGTGGCGTTGTCGGTTGAGGAGCAGCAGGCGGAGCGGCGGGAGGAGGCGCTGAGGGCGTTTGGCGAGTACGACGACCCGCTCAGGGGCGTGCTGTATGGCGGCTGGGTGGGCGAGGCGTACGCCGGTTCGGTTGAGAACTTCCTTCAGCTCGCATACGGCGATGAGGGCGACCGTCGCGGGGCCGACGACCTGGCCGTCGGCGCAGAAGGGAGGGCATGGGTCGAGGACAACGTCCACTCGCTCGTGTTCGGCATTGAGGGCGCCCTTCCGCTCGCTAAAGCCGTCGGCGACGTCATCCACCAAGCCGGCGGACTTGCTGCGCTTGACCAAGCGGCGTCGGACGACGAGGACGTCGTGATGGAGACCAACGACCCATCACCCCCGCTCGCGCCGCCCGTCGTCAAGGTGGACCCTCCCTCGCCGTCCGCGGCGGTCAAGCGGGAGAAGGTTGACGACGCCGACACGCCCCTTCCCTCCGCTCCTCCCCTTCCAAAGGCGCTGGACATTGCGCCCGGCCACCTCGCGGCGTCCCTTCCGCCGGCGGCGGAGCTGCGCAAGATGATCCGCCGCATGCCGGCCGAGCGGGCGGAGAAGGCGCACCTGGACAAGCTCGGCCGTCTGCCGCTGTGTCTCTCGTCCGTCGTCGCCGACCCGAGCGACTTCTTCGCCGACCCACCTCCCATCTCGCGCTCGACGCCCACAAACGGCAAGCGCCGCCGATCCACCACCGACGAGAAGGACGTAGACCACCTACCCGCCGGGGGCGGCTGGCCGGCTAGTACGCTCCACGCCGTCGGGGAGGAACTCGTCCACCTCGTGCAGGAGCAGCAGAAGCGCAACGAGGCGCCGCGGAAGAAGACGCGGGCAACGCGAGCGCAGGACGACGGCCAAGGCGGCTTCGCGGACGAAGAGAGCGCGACTCGCGCGAGGCTCCTTCTTGTGCGCCTCCTTCGGTTTCTTCCTTCCTTCAATAACGTCCACTGACTCCTTACGTGCTATCTTACAGCTTTCGCTCGTCCGGCGCGTCCCGCTATCGTTGCTCGAATCGCTTACGCCAGAGCAGGCCGAGCTGCTTTTCCCTGAGGGATCCATCGCCGACCACTTCAAGCAGCTCGTCCGCTCCTAGATTTCCCTCCCTCTTTGACGATCTTAATGCCCTTACGAACACGCAGCATCCCGCGGCCTCATGACGTCGTTGAACCGCCTGTACGCTTACTCCGCCAAGCACAAGCCCTCGGTCGGATCCGCCGTTGCGCTCGTTCCGCCCGGTCGATCCGTCTCAGCCCCCGCGCCCCTTTCGCGCACCCTTGGTTTCTCCGCCCTACACAAGCACTCACGGCGACCCTTCCGAGCTAGCTGGGGAGGAGCTCCCTTCCCTTGACACCCACCTCGCCTTCCTCGCCTTCAAGGCGTCTCGTTGATAAAGACGATGCATACCGCGATGCTTTTCCTCGCTGCGCTGCTCGCGGCTTGCCCGACGGCCTCGCTCGCGACCGAGCGCAGGCAGGACACCACCGTTTACTATCAGGCGCGTCTTTCACCTTTTCGCTCCAGCCCTGTATGCAGGCCCTGACAAGCTTCATGGACGGCAGGTGGACGAGATGTCTGGTGGGGCTTTCTTCGACCACTGGGATTTCTTCTCGGCGGAGGGTGAGCGCTGTTCTTTCCGCTGTGTCCCGAACGCAGTCGCTGATCCTCTCTCGTTCTGCGCCGGCAGACCCGGTGGGTTTGGCAACTCGCTTTCTACTGGACGTGCCGCGAGTAAAAGCTGAAGAGTCGTGTTCGAACCTCAGACGCACGGCCAGGTCAAGTGAGTCCGAGCCTAAGCTCCGTCCGCCAACTTGTGGCTGACCCCCCCTTCGTGCGCAGCTACATCGACGTCGGCCGCGCGTGGACAAAGGGACTCGTCTACATCGACGCGGAAGGCAACCCCGTCATGCAGGCCGACAGCTGGACGACGCTGCCGTACGGCGCGAAGCGAGACAGGTGCATCCATGTTGAGGGCTGGCGGTGTGGAGGCCGTCGAGCTGATATCCTGGGTTTCGATACCAGCATCCGGCTCGAATCCAGGAGAACATACGACGGAGGATTGTTCGTCTTCGACTTCGCTGCGCTGCCTTGGGGCTGCAGCATCTGGCCCGGTGCGTTCCGCTGCGCCCAGTGTCGAGCGCAGCGCTGCTGATCACCACGTGGTGTGCAGCGGTCTGGTCGTACGGCCCCGACTGGTACGTCGACCTCTCTCGGCCCAGTATCTGCCAGCTGGCCGCCGCTGATGCGGGTTGCTCCTGTGGCAGGCCGAACAACGGCGAGGTGCGCTCGACCCTGCCCTTGCTTGTGCACACGCGTCCTAACATCTTGCTTGCGCTCAAATCGACATCGTTGTGCGTTTCTTGCATGCTCGCGAGCGACACGTCGCATCGGACTGACTCCCGCTTGCTCTGCGGCTTGTAGGAGGGCATCAACCTGCAGACAATCAACCAGGTGCCGCGCGCGCGCGCTCCGCACGTCGCGAGGGCATTGGCTGACAACCCTTTTCCGTAGATGGTAGTGCACACCAGCGCTCAGTGCTACCTCACCAACCCAGGCGCCTTCACCGGCACTGCCCTCGTGCGCCTTGCTTCTCACGTCGGCAGCTCGGCGGCAGCTGATGCGTCAGGCTGACTGCCGCGGGCGTACTACACGGCAGTCGACCGACTGCTCGCAGAGCTCCGGCTGCCAGATCGAGGACCGCCAGAACCCATTCGCGTGGGGCGAGGCGTTCAATGCGCGCGGAGGGGGCGTGTTCGCGATGCTCTGGTGCGTGTGAAGCATGGATGTGGTCACAATGGGCGCGCTGACTTCCGGTTGGGGCTGCAGGGACGGCGACGGCATCCAGATCTGGAGCGTGAGGGGTACACTCTTCTCCCCTGACCTGCGCAGCTGCCCTGACCGCCTGCCTTGTGCCGCTGTAGTGGACGGCGGCCGATGTCCCTGTGGACGTCAACGCGCGCGCACCCAACCCGACGACCTGGGGCACGCCTGCCGGCGCATGGTCGCCTGCTTCGTGCGATCCGTACAGGTATTTCAGACAACACAAGCTCGTCCTCAGTGCGTATTTTCACCGGTCCTTCACCTCGGGCTTCTGCTGAAGATGTGCGCCGGTCAGACATCGACATCTGCGGCGACTGGGCGGGTGGCGCGTACGCCTCGTCCGGGTGTGGACCCGACTGCGCAGCCCAGGTCCAGGACCCCAACTACTTCAAGACGGCTGCGTTCCGGATCCGGTCGGTGCGAGCATACACAGCAGACGGGCTCGCGGCCCGGGTCGACGGGCTGGGCACGACGTTCAACACGAGTGCGACGCGCGGCCGCGGTGGCGGGACGAAGTCGCAGGCGGCCCGGGGGCGCGCGCGGGCAGCCTGCGCTGACTGGCTGCCGTTCGCCGTCGCGGCAGCGCTCGCGGTCAGCCTGACGATCTCCTGACCGACTGTACCCACACTCCTCCGTCCTTCCCGCTCCATGCTTGTAATTTTACCACCTGTGACGTTGCGCTCGATGCATGCTCAGCCGCAAAAGCACGCAGGAAATGAGTCGTTAACGTTTTCATCCATTTCCCCTCGGGGGCAGCCTACTCCTTCCTGCTCGGCTCGGCGCTGCCGTCGCTCAGGTCCGCCTCCGCGGGGAGCTCAGCGGGGATGATGCCCTCCTTGACGAGGAGCTCCTCGAGCTCGCCCGACGAGTGCATGCCCATCAGGATGTCGCACCCGCCGAGGAACTCGCCCTTCAGGTACACCTGCGGGATCGTCGGCCAGTCACTGGGCAGCGTCACAAAGGGAGGAAGGATCAGCACGCGGCACACAAACGGATGTCCGAGCCGACACGCGAAGGGAGCAAGGAGGGTGCGACTCGAGTGGGTGGGACGCCGGCGCGGTGCACACGCCTCGAAGCGCAGCCGAAGCCGGAAAGTTCCCACCAGATCGACGAAGGGCAGGTACGCACGAGTACTCCTTGATGCCCTCCCTGAGCTCCTGGTCGTCGAGGCAGTTGTACGTGTGCATCTTGTCGAGCGGCACGCCGTGCACGTCGAGGATCTGGATGACCGCGCGCGAGAAGCCGCACTGCGGCTGGACCGGGTTGCCCTTCATGAAGACGACGAGCGGGGACGCCTTGATCGCCTGCGGGTGCCATCAGCGTAAAGGGCGGAGCAGAGTGTGCGAGAGGCGGCATGGCCACGGCGAAAAGAGCGCAGGTCGAGGACGGCAGCGCAAGCGCAGCGGAGCAACGGGAGGGAGGCAATGACAGTCAGCCATCCGACCCACCTCGCGAGCATTTCTACAGCGCTTCAAAGAGACGCACGTCGTCGATGGCCGACCGGGCCTGGTCCGACAGGTCGCGCTGGCCGATGCGAGCGAGCACGGACGGTGTCGGTGGTGCGCGGCGGAAGGCCTTCGGGTTGGGCGTGCGTGCGGATGACGGACGGACGAGCGAATGGGCGGGCGTCGATCAGCTCGTGCGCGGCGCAGGAGAGCAGCCATGGCGACGCACGACGGAGCGGAGCATCGAGCGGGAGAACATGGCTGGGCTACTGCAACGGGTCAAGTAGCAAAGGGGGGAAGGGCGGCGGAGGAGGAGGAGGAGGGTGTTGTCGGGGTACGGAAGCCGTCCAAAGTCGGCTGCCGGCCAGCGAGGTGGATTTTGTTGTGCGCTGTTGTGATCTGAACTCCATTAGCTTGTATTAGAGATATCATTCTTAATCAAGTCTCATCAATAACATTCTTACCTAACAGCCTCCCTTGCATCTGGCCGGCGACCATCTCCTCCCGATAACCCCCATCCAACCTCGTCATGGTCAGCTCGCATCTCGTCTCATGCCGCTCTGAGCCCCTCGCAGCTGACACCCTTCCCAACATCCTCGTCGGCAGGCCGCACAACAGTCCGCAGGGATCGCCACCCTCCTCGAGGTGCGCCCGCTCCCTCACCCTGGCCTGACGTCGCCTCCTGTCGCTCGTTCGCTCTCCCGCTGACCTTCTCTCCCCTTGGACCGCCCGCGCTGCAGGCCGAGAAGGAGGCCGCCAAGATCGTCCAGGCTGCCAGGCAGTGTACGTCCGTCCAAAAGTTCCGGCTCGATGGTGGGGATGGAGCAGCCGGGTGCTCGAGGGAAGCTCGACGGGGCGTCGAGCCCGGGCTGAGCGCCATCGCTGACCTTGTCCTACCTCCCTCGTCCGCGACCCCGCCTCGTCTGGCCGCACTCTCAACATCGCGCTCCAACCCTGGCTCTGTTATCGCTCCCTCGCGCGCAGACCGCGTCCAGAAGCTCAAGGACGCCCGCTCGGAAGCGGCGACTGAGATCGAGGCGTACAAGGCGCGCAAGGAGGCTGAGTTCAAGGCGTTCGAGAACGAGGTGCGTCCCCCCTTGATGCTGTGGATCTTACTTCTTGGCGTCTTCCGTTCTCGCCGGTGCCGCTGGATGGGTTGGAGAGTCAGACGAGCGGGCGCAGGGAGCTATCGAGAGGAGGGAGCTGGACCCTCGTGATGAAACCCGCAGCGACAAGAGCTGCGACCCCGCGTGTGCTCACTGCAGGTGGAACGGATGGGTGTGAGCTGTAGATGTTGATCTGACGAGTGAGGAAGAGGGAGGCTGTTGGCCGGCCTGATTTGACAACCTGCTCAGCTCGCGCTCGCACCTGCGCACCCATTCTCAGCGACTGACACCCTTCATCGCTTGTCTACCTGCAGCACTCGTCCGACACCACCACCTCTCAGTCTTCGATCGACGCCTCCACCACGCAGTCCCTCAGCGCGCTCCAGGCGTCGTTCGCGCAGAACAAGCAGGCCGTCGTCGACAAGCTGCTCGACCGCGTCGTCCGGGTCGAGCCCGCGCTGCATCGTAACCTCAAGAAGGTGGAGGCTTGATCCGGGGCCGCTGAGAGGGAGGACGCGGAGTGGGTTGTATTGGAGCAGAGGAGGAGGAGGAGGGCGACTTCATGACTTTCATCTCTAGCGGAACGTAAGTCTGGCCGGACTGCGAGTTGCCGCTAGGCCGACGAGATTCGTTTCTGCCTGAAGGTACCGTCCTTCGCAGTCAACCGGCACTTGTCCTGAACGCCAAGGTGCTCTGTTCATACAGTGCTGCTTGAGTCGAGTGACTGCGCACGGCGAGCTAACTCGAGAGGGCAGCGGCCGCGTTGCGAGGGGAAGGGTTATTCGTTACGCGGCAACGGAAGTCAAGCGCAGGAGCACTTGCCCCGAGTACTCAGGACGACGGGCAGGTGCGCCCAAAGCAGGCTGACGGCAGCAAACGCGCACGACCGGCCGAGACCGCTCTTCGTGATCCTCAAGGACTCTACCGTATCATCGGCATCGACATCACCAGCTTGAAGGCTCCGCCGACCGACGCCGAGTTCAGGGTGGCGTCCATCGAGGCGGTGAAGGCGGCCCACCCCGACCTCGCGCCTGAAGATGCCGAGGCGCGCACAGGGCTCACGAAGAGTATCAACCAAGCGTACGACCATCTTAAGACGGGTGCGTCTGTCTACGCTCGTTTTGACAGCGTCGAGCGAACCTGCCTGACTTGCGCTTGATGCTACGCGGACGTGCAGCGGCGCAGCGGGCGCATTACCAGCGGACGGGTGATGTATAGCGCAGAGCGCGTGGGAACGCCTGACGTAGATGACCATGACGTCCAGCACCTTGTACTTCCTGTCCGCGAGAGCGTTCAGGTGCTTCATCGACTTCATGTGTGAATTGACGAGATGCACGGCTGCGCACGACTGGCAGCGAAGGAAGCAACGTCGCGCCCGGCGACGTCCTCGGACGCGCGGACCCACCATCCGCCATCCTCGCGCCCGTTAGAAGGACAGCAACGCGTCGAACTGGGTCCAAGCGAGTGTCCATCCGCATCTTGGAGCTTTCCTTCGCTGTCGGGCGAGGCCTCCCTCCTGTCGTTCCTTCCTTCTGGACGAACGCCCTTTGATCGCGTCCTGGCGCCCGTCCCCTCCTTCCCCTGCGATCCTCACAGGTTCTTCTCCATCGTCTGGGTCCAGACACCGGCATGTCGCCGCTCCCTCCCCTCTCCACCAGCTCCTTTACCGTCCCGCCACTGTCGTCCCCTGTGCCGCAAGCAACTCCCGGCGCCGAGAGCACGTCCCGCTCGCAGCAGCACATCGCCAAAGACAACGATGCTTCCTCCGACCACCCTTCGGCCAGCCGTTTGAGCCGAACAACCTCCACAGCCTCTGCGCAGGCTAGACCTGACGTAGGGCATGATCCGATGCTGGACAAGTCACGCGCGGCCGAGCCGTCGTCGAGCTTCGTCGGAGCAGCCGACGCGCCGGCGCCGAGCTCGCTCAACGGCAAGCCCTGCGCGAAAGCCAGGGTGCGGACTAGCCGGGCAGGGCGCTTGCAGTCGCGCTCGAACGGCATCGATGCGGAGCAGGGGGTGGGCTCGTCGGACGAGGAGGAGTACAACTCGGACCAGGACCTGCGCAGGCACTCGCTCGGTCCTCCCAATGCCCGGCAAGACGACGAGGATGACGACGAGCGACCCGAGGTCATCGTCACCCTCTCGCCCAACCTGCATCGGGGTTACGCATCGTCATCCGAGGACGATCTGGCCGACCTGGACGACGACGGAACCGACGAGGACGATATAGCCGATCTGTCGAACCCCTTGCCGCCGCCGTCTCGGGCAGCCGCCGACCCAGACGACAGGTCAGCGGCCGCGGCCACTCAGCAGAGCCAGATCTCCCCCTCTCACTCCAACCTCTCCCTCTCCAAGATCGCAACCTCGGACGAGCAGGCGATCGCCTCCGCGCGCGCAAAGATCCTCGGCGCAGCGGGCGCGTCCATTCCGCGCAGCGCGTCGGGAGGCAGTTTGGGACTTGGGCTCGGCAAAGTCGAGGAGGAGAGCAGCACGCGCTTCGGAAGGAGTGAGAGCCAGAGGTCGTATCTGGCACAGTCGGCTGCTGAGGATAGCCCTGCTGAGACTGGAAAGACGCTGGCACCGCCGGCGATTTCTGTGGTGAGCTTGGTTGCTCCCTGCTGCTCCCCATCGCGCTCCGTTGACCCACATCGTATCACAGAGCTCGAAGAAGGACGTTCCCATGAAGATCGCTATCGCCGGGCGGCCAGGGTCGGGCAAGACGACGCTCATTGACAAGGCATTCGCAGGCTGGCCCCTCTCGAGCTCCAGTACGATTGCACCAGGCAGTCAGTCCATATCGTCAGACTTCTGTCGAAGGGGCTCGGCTGACACCTTAGACCCTGGCGATAGTCGAGATGCGGACGGCGCGTCCAGAGCTCAAGTCGCGCATCCCCCAGCTCGTGCAGCTCTTCGAGATCGATTCGAGCAGGCTGGATTCGGACGAGCATGGACGCGTGAGAATGCCGAAGGAGTGCGGCGAGCTCGAAGCAATCGTGGTTTGTTTTGATGCGGGCGACCAGTCGAGTCTGGTCGGCGTGGAGGAACTCTGTCGTGAGTGCCTGCTGCGCACTCTCAGTTCTCAACTTCGAGGCTGACGCCCTAACGTGCCCGCAGGTTTGAGAGAGACGGACGTGCCCTTCCTGGTCTTCGCTTGCAAGGCTGCAGGCGTACCGCGACCCAAGGAGGTCAGCATCGCCTTGCTTGCGCCAAAGATCGGGCGCCTCATCGAGATCTCGCTCGAGAGGGACGCGACACGCGAGCAGAAGAGCAGAAGCAAATACCACCAAGCGTTCTCCTTCCTCCTCCGGGAGGCCTACAACCGCCGGTGAGCTTCCTCATCTGCGGAATGCCCAGCGAAGTGCGCTGAAGCTCTTTCGCGAGCCCGCAGACACGGCACCTACAGCCCGCTACCGCTAACACCCACTCCTGGGCACCCCGCGCCAAAAATCAACCATCCGGCCTTGCGCACTCCTCCTTCACCGCTCAAGTCCAGCACCAGCTTCCCTCAACAGCAACTGCAGCAGCAGCAGCCACCCTTGCCGACCATGCACGTCGAGCGCTCGCCAGGGCACAAGCCGAACACATCAGAATCATCCATCTTCTCGACAGGGTCGCAGCAACGGCTGGCGGACGAGGTCCTCTACCAACCCGCTGGCTCGTCCACCCCTTCTTCCCGCCGCCTGTCAAGGGACAGCCCCGGCGTCGTCACTCCTGGCGACAGCATAAAGAGCTCGTGGATCGTTGAGGACGAGTGGCACGGCAGTCAGCACAACTTCCCCAGGATCGACCCGTCGTCCAAGGAGCGCGATCGCAACGGGCATGTCCTTCGACGATTAGGTCTAGACGATGTAGACTGACCTCGCTGCTGTCGACTCGTAGCAACCTCATGTTCTTCACGCTGGAAGAGCTGCTCGGTCACCTTTGGCTTCACGCTTTCACCGGGGAACGTGAGTATTGCATCCGCCTCCTGAAGTTGTCGTCACCGAGCTCAGCTTCCTCTTCTCGCTGCTGTCAGTCCGCAATTTCCACAAGTACTTTTTTTGGACGTACCGCCGCTTTGCGCGTCCGCGTGATGTCGTCCGCTTCATCACTGAGGACATGCTCAAGCTCGACGGCAAGGAGCTTGCAGGCACTTACGGCCAGCACAAGTGCGTCGTCCCCGCTCGCCTGGCCTGGCCTGATGATCTGTCGCTGACCCGCCGCATGAGTGCAGGTGGTGCAACATTCTCGGCTACTGGATCGAGAACCACCCGCGCGACTTCGCCGCTCCGGGCACGGCAGCAGCGTTTGACGACCTCTTCGACCTCATCGACAGCCGGCCGCACCTCTCGCACTTTGGCGACAAGTTCCTGCCTTTCGCTTGTCAGCTCGAACACCTCGTCCCGGAGGTGCTGCCGTGGGCGGTGCCCGACGTCGACGACGCGCCATCATCCAAGCCCAGCTCGCAGACGCTAGACGCGCCTGAAACTGGCGTCATGGTCTCAACAACTACGACGGTTTCGTATGGCTCGGCTGCCGCCTCGGCCGACAACCTGCTCGCCACCATTTCCGACCCGTCCCTCACGGTTATCGGCGAAGGAGTGCATCTGCGACTATCGCACAGTTTGCCGCCTACCAGGCCGATGTCGATGTCGACCCGCGTTCGTAACGACTCGAGCACTTCACGCAAGTCCGGCAGCTCGGCCGGCGACTCGTCCACCGCACTCTCGCTCGGTGAGCACGGTTTCTCGAAGGCGATCTCCAACGGCTCAGGCTCGGCGCTCTCGTCGACAACTTCAGCTTCCAGCTTGCACGGCTCACACAACCCGTGGGAGTCGAGGGCGCTCGCGCGCGTTGTCAGCCGTTTCAACGATGCCTCGGACCTGCAGCTCGCAAACGACATCACTCGCTTGGTCTGGCGCTACTTTCTGCGTATCACTGTCCGTCCTTCCGCCTAATCTGAGGCATTTTGGCCGCTTACTGAACTGACACGCGCCCCTTTGCAGCCTCGCGACGTCCTGACGCACGTCCTCAGCGGCAGCAGTGAAGGACAGGACACGTCGCTCGGCAACTCCATGCGGCACTTCTACGACATTTCTGCCGTCTTTGACGACGTCTCCGACCTGTGCGTCCTCAAGCAGCTCTCCCGCTCCCAGCTCCTGCTGACGCACTGATCTCGCCGCTGCCGCCGCAGCTTCGTCCTCCTGATCTACTCTCAAATCAAGACTAAGCAGCGCGCACGCATGTATGAGCGCATCATCCGGATCGTCCATCTTCTCCGCACGCAGAACAACTACATCGCACTCATGTCGGGCATGACGGCGCTCTCGGACGTCTGGATGGGCCGGCTCAAAGCGACCAAGGACCTCGCCCAGGCGTCGCTTGAGAAGGCTGGCGACGGCGCCATCTACAAAAAGTTTCAATCGCACTTCCGGCTCGTCGAGAACCGGCAAAACTACAAAAACTACCGGCTCGCGGTCAAGGAGGACGAGACGGCGCGACGGGCTGCCATACCACTTATGTGCGCCTTTTTTCCCTGCCTTTCTTGAATCGACAACTGAAGCTTTCACGCTCGACAGGCCCGTCATCATTGCCGACGTCAACCGCGTTGCGCAAACAGACGACCGCCGCAAGTCAGACGGCGCGATCGTCTGGTCCAAGTTCGACAAGTTTGGCCAGATCCTGAACGCCATGCTCACGCAACAAGCCAAGGGCTGCCCTGTGCTGCTCACCAACGCGCCCAATCTGGTCGAACTGATGCTCAAGGAGCGACCCGACGTCGAGGAGAAGGTGCGCCCCTGCCATCCAGTTCACCTGACCTGATCGAGAGGCCATCGCTGACGCTCTTCCTCCGGCTCTGCAGGCCCTTTACCGCCGCTGCGACGAGCTCGCTGCCAAGGAGCAGAACATGAACTCGCTGTCGTCCGCCTTCCGCAGACTGCTGCCCAAGAACCACACCTAGACCTTCTCTACGAGCCATCCTCCAGACCGTCTTCTTCTTTGCTACGTCCAACCTCTTCACACAGAACTCATGTTGTACAACCTGCTCGCTTCCACTCACGACCCATCGCGCGCCCAAGCTCGCTCTCCGTGTAGACTCCCACGCCCTCGGCTCGGACATCCGCCTTTCTTGATGATACCCACGATCTTCAGCTGGCAGTCGCCTGCGAGCGCATGCCGCAAGGGGCTCGGTGAAGCGAGAGGCAGGTCATGATCGTCAAGGTCTGTCTACAACAAGGGTGGCAAGGGCGCTAGCGGCAAAGGCAAGGAGGAAGTGTGAGAATGAGGGAAGTCTACGCGCGCGCGGCCGCGCTCCAGCTGCTGCCGGCGGAGCTCATGAACGAGAAGATGGAGCCGAGGCTGACCGACCCGCGGCCGTTGCGGTCGAGGTACTTTTGGACGACGGCCGAGATGTCGTCGAAGACGAGCTTGTTCTGACCGGCAAGGGCGACGAGCTCGTCTGGCAGCACGCGAGGGAAGAAAGTGATCAGCTGCAGTTTGGCAAGTTGCAGAGGAAGGACATCTGCTCACCCTCGCGAGGGGTGCCCTTGGCCGCAGCAAGCGCCTTGTCGCCGTCGAAGAGGGACTTGTAGTAAAGGAGCTGGTTGTAGAGCGCAGCGTCGGTGTACTGCAAGGTTGATGCATATGCGCGTCAGTCTCATGCAGAGGAATGGTCAATGAGCGCGACTAACCTCGAGATGCATCTGGCCCTTGCAACCCGGCGCCATGCAGCGCTTGGGGTAGACGCCCATCGACCGCGTGGAGCCTACAGGGCACGACGAATCGTCGCAGACCATCGTCGCCTCGTAGTAGCGCGAAATGTGCTGGCGGATCTGGTTCTCGAGCTGGACCATGACGGACGGAATTGCGAAGCCGCTGTTGCAGCTCGGGCAGGCGAGGCCGACGGGCTTGATGTGGTCGTTCTGCGCATGCCCAAGGCCATAAGTCAGCACAAGCTGTAAGGGCACGGAGAGAGGACTACTGACGAGGTCGTCCTGCAGGCCGCCGAAGATTCGCGACGAGCCGCAGCGGAAGCAGCGCAAGTCGAACTTGTCCGCGTCGGCAAAGCGCTCCTCGTCCGAGATCTTGGAACCCATCGTCTGGAAGTCGCGGTCGATATCGCCCGCCGTCTTGGTTGAGTAGCGGTCTGGGTTGAGCCCGAGGCACTCGGCTAGGCGCGCGCGGTCTGTGCCCTCGATGGACTCGCAGAGACGCTCAATCGGAGGCAGGATCTGCGACGACAGGTAGAACTCGTAGTCTGCGCACGATTACAAGAGTTAGCGCGTTCACCTGGAGAGAGCGGAGCATGCTAGGACGCACCAATCTTGAGATTGGTGTCGCGCTTGACCTCGTCAACGGTGTACGCGCGGTCCGCCGCAGCCGACCTCGACGTCTGGCCGTCCGAGCCGAGGCAGAAGACATACTGCATGACGTCTCCGGCGCGAGCACTGCCGCCGCGAGCCTTGATGCGGAGCGCAACTTGGACCTGGGGCTGGTTCTTGACGTCCGGGTAGTCCTCGGGGTTCTTTCCGAGCCGCTTGTTGATGATGAAGTCGTCGATGTCGACCTTGCCCTCCTTGACCTTGGCGCCGACGGCCGTGAGGTACTCGTGGATGTGCTCGATGCAGACCTCGGTGGCATCGCCGGACAGGATCTGCTCGAGGACGTACCTGCACCGCGGAAAAGCCAACGCAAGTCAGTTGCGCCGCTCTGTAAGACGATGGGCAGCAAGGCGGACGCACTGGGAGACAACCTTGGACAGGTTGCAGAACTCTCGGCGCTTCATGTCGAGACCCTTGATCTCGGTCGACGTGGAGCCGTCGGCCTCGACTTTCAGGGCGGCGTACTTCTTCTTTTGAAGCAGGAGCACGCGCTGGAAGACGCCGTCGAGGTCGATCTCGAGCAGGCGGTACTTGTCGTTGACGAGCTTCTTGAAGGTGTTGGCAATCGTCATGGCCTCCTTAAAGTCGGTCACGTTCGAGTTGACGAAGACCGAGTCGGTGTCTCCATAGACGACCTGCCAGGGCGACAGCAGACGTCGATCAGCCTGGGCACCCGGGCACCGCAAGGAGGAAAAGTGCGCACGTCGAGCTGGATGCTCTCAGCTAGCTCCTTCGTGCTGGTCAGGATCTCTCGACCCTTGAATGTCGTCAGGGCAGCGAGTGGACGGGCGTAGAAGCGCGAGTACTCGAAACCGAGGCAGCCGTACATCGAGTTGGCCGTTAGCTTGAGCGCCTTCTGACGAATGTCGTACTGCAAGATGGAAGAAGACGGAGTTAGCACACATCCGTCAACGATACACTCAAACCCCTCCGACGCACCTGCATCATGAGCATCGGCGAGATCTTGCCCTTCATTAGGCCCTTGACCTCGCGTCGGCGGTTGACGAGCTGCGCGATGAGTCGGGGGAGGACGCCCTGCTGAACGTCGCCCTGCGGGACCTCGGGAATGCGCTCGCTGCCGTCCTCGTCCTCCTCGGTCGTGACCGACACCGTCGTGAAGTCGATATTGTACTCCTGGATGATGGACGGATACAGACTGTTAAAGTCCATGACGAGGACGAACTTGTCCCAGAGTCCGCGCTTTGGCTCGAAGACGAGACCGCCCTTGAACTTGTCGCGCTTTCCACCCGTCTTGGCCGTCGCGGCGCCGTCACCTTCCTCGGCCTCTGCCTTGAGCAGCGCCGCCTTGTTCTTGCCTTGAAACTTGTCCGGGCAGATGTACTTGAGCCGGTGGAACTCGTGCAGCAGAATGTACTCGTTGCGCTCAGCGCGACCTCCGTTGAGCGTACGGTTCCTGCGTGATGAATGGGCAGGAACGGTGTTAGTCTGAAAAGATTAGCCGGAGGACTTGAAGGAGGGCAGGCGCACCAGGAATTGCCCGACAGGACGGTGAGCTGCTTCGTGAGCGGCAGGATCTGCACCTTGGCCGAGATGGCCATCTGGAAGAAGGCGTCGACCTCGCAGTGGCGGACGAAGCGGAGCAGGCGCTCGGGCGACGAGACGGCGCTGTCAAAGAAGGTGTGCGTGTCGTCCGTGTCGATGTCCTCGCGCGTGATCTTGAGCTGCGACGCACACATCTCGGTGAGCGACCACGTCGTCGACGCGATCATTGTCTGCAGTGCAGAGCGGATGGCGAGTCAGCATCGCCGCAGGCTTCAGCGGGCTGGAGACATACCTTGGCGCCGTCGCTGCTGAGGTCGTTTACGAGCCGGCCGGTGAGAAGTCCGAGGACAGCACCATAGCGGTTGCTGACAGGCGGCTTGCCCTTGCGCTTGATGCGACCGAGCTTGGACCAGTCGCGCGTGTTGTGCTTGCCCATGCGCTGCAGGAGGACCTCGCCCGAGACGTTCAGGAAGTCGTGGCCGACGATCACGTCCGGGTCGTGCTTTGAGATGTTCACTGTGTGCTTTGACTGCGTCAGCGTCGATCCAAGCAGCAAAAGATGAAAAAGGTAGAGGACACACTTAAGAAGTTAGACAAAAGCATGTTCTCGTTGGCGGCCGTAACGATTTTGGACCGCTCGTGCTTTGCGCGCTGGGCGAAGCCGGCCGGCCACTCGCCGAGCGGACGGACAACTGTATGGATCGAGCTCGGCTGCTTCTCAGGCGGCGTCGGGTCGTCAATGTTGGCTGCAGGTCAGGCGCGGTCGTCAGTCCGCGACCGTCAAAGGGCGCGCTGATCAACGGCAAACGCACCTGACTCCCAAGTGCGCGCCGTCGCGCAGACGACCTCGCGCGTGTTCTCCTTGTGGTTGACGATCGTCCGCGCCGCGATCGACATGACCGTCAGCGGCGGCGTCTCCTTTGCGCCGTCCTCATCCGACGCCATCGGGCGGACGTTCTTGGGGTCGTCGACGACGACCTCGAGCTTGCACCACGACATCTGCAAGCAGGACAGCATGCGTCAGCGAGCGGCGAGGGAGGAACAAGGCAAGGTGGAAGACGCACGTCCTTGCTGGAAACCTTGCAGTCCTTGATCTCGAGCCAGCACGGGCCCATGATCTTGCGTTTGAGGACAAAGATCTCGAACGGGGACGTGTTGGTGCCAAGAACGTGCCCGAAGGTGTTGCCGTGGACGTTTGTCGGTAGCGGCGGCTCTGGCAGGCGCGTGTTCATCTGTCAGTTCAAAGCTCCAAGCAGCGCAGCTTGAACGCGGGACGCACGGTCGAAGCCGTAGATGACCTTGAGGTAGTCCGACTCGCCGTTCGGGATGCCCTCGACACCAAAGGCGTAGTTACGCTTGACCCACTTGCCCATCCACCGGCCGACGCCGTGCTCGCGCCGCTTCTGGTCGAACTCGGAGTAGATGTCGCGCTTGTCGGGGATCATGTCGGTCTCATGGCCCTTGACTGCGAGCTCGCAAGATCAAGCGTCAGCTGCAATTGCAGGTGTGAAAAGAGAAGAAGGCGGTACGCACTGTGCGTGCGCTCGCGCGGGACGACAAACAGGTTGCGCTCGAGCCCGTCGATCTTGAGGCAGCACGAGACCCACTTTCCGCTCTTGCCATCCCTGCTGCCACCCTTTCCAGCGCGGTCCCAGACCTTGCCGATTAGGTAAAGGTTTTTGATGGAGCCCTCGTCCGCCTTGACCTCCTGCTCGAAGAAGTCGAGCCAGAACATGCGCAGCGTGCCGCCCGCGGTGAGGTCCTCGTCTGCCGTGTCGCCCGAGGGCACGAACGCGTCGACGGTGGTCGTAGCGGGCCCATCACCGTCGTTCTTCTTCCTGCGCGAGGCGGGCGGAGGGGACGACCGGACGTCGTCCGACGACGGGACGGGCGGCGTCGAGGCCGTCATGAGTGAGTCTGCGAGCTCAAGCCACGCCGGCGTTGTCCCGGCCCCAACAGCATCCTCCTCCATCGGATCGTCGCCGTCGTCAGCGTTGACATCGCGAAGCGGCTTGACGACCGGTCTGGCCGCCTTGATCGACGACGCGTTGACGCGTGCGGAGGCTGCTGCCGACGAGCCGGCGACGACGCGCCGCTTGGCCTGGACGCCCATCTCGTCATCCGAGTCGTCGTCTGATTCCTTCTTGGCCTTCTCCCCCGCCGCGCCGAGGTCGAGGTCGTCGACGTCGGCGGTCCCGTCGTCCGCGTCGCTGGCGGGCCACTCGGGTGAGCCCATCATCTCCATCCCGAACGCCTCCTCCTTCACGGCGTTACCCGCGCCGCCCGATGTGCGCAGGATGGCGTCGATGTCCATCGGCGATGCACCGGTGTCGAGCTGCTCGTCCTTGACGAGCGACGTGCGCGCCTTCTTGCCCTCGCGCTCGCGCCGCGTCGGCGGGACGGGGCTGGACCGGCGCTTGCGCATCGGTGGGGCGGACGGGAGAGACCGGGGCGCCTTAGGCTGCTCGGGCGCGGCCGTCATGCCGCCAAGCAGCGACGCCATAAAGTCGTTCTCCTTTGCGGCCGAGATTTTGGGCCGGTAGGCGTCGGCGGTCGGGACGGGGAGCGCCTTGGGCGGAGGGCGCTTCTTTGCTGCCGCTGCCTTCTTGGCCTTGCGAGCCTCTGGCAAGCGGGGAAAGAAGAACGCTTCAGTCATTCTGCACAACGCGTTCAAGCTAACCGTGCACCTGGGAACGCTGCAGGGCGGACCCGAAAGGGAAAAGGGAAGGAAGGGAAAGGGACGCACGCTTCCTCTCCTCGCGATCCTCCTCCTCCTCGCTCTCCTCCCTCCCGCGCCGCTCGTCCTCGCCGCTCCAGTCCTCCCGTCCGTCGTCCGCATACCCGCCGCCGTCGTCGTCCTCGATAAAGTCCTCCTGCTCGAGCCGGCTCTTGACGAGCTGCTCGTACTGCTCGCCAGAGACCTCGTCGTAGACGTCGCCCTTGGAGGTCGACTGCCACTGGGCCGCGCGCGAGGAAGCGCCGGAACGCGCGGCCTTGAGCTCGGCCAGCTTGGCCTTCATCGTCGCGCGGGACGACATGGCCGGTGTGCTTGGTGGAGGGGTGTGTGTAGGGAGGACTTTGGGGGAGGGGGGTCGGAGAGGAAGGGAAAGGGCAGTCAAGGGCTGAGCAGCTCTCCTCCTGCCGGACGCGTCGCCGCTCTCCCTCGGACGCGTCCCGCGCGCCATCATTTAGCGGAGTTCCAAACCCATGCTGCAACGTCCACCGGCCGTGCGTGCGCTTCCATCGAGAGAAAGGCAGACGACATGCATACAGTGAGGCGCTCGGGAAGGGAGCATGCAAAAGAGAAGCCCGTTGCGGAGATGCTACAGATGCGGGTCGACTCAGGGCAGCAGGGCTAGCACTTAGCACTGCTTGGCGTCTGCGTTCGCGCACGACTCAGAACGTCAGCGGTCGCTCAACGGCCAGGGGGTAAGAGAGTAGACGGACAGGTTCCCTGGTGCTCCTTCTTGTTGTCCTGGTTGGCGCTCCCGAGTACGCGCTCGACATGGCCGTTCCTCGCCTGCGCGGCGCCCTCGTCGGCCTCGCCGCCGCGGGCGGCCTTGACATTGGCGACAAACGGCGCCTCCTGCTTGATGAGCGACTCGGTCACGCTGACGATGTCCTCGACGAGACGCTGGGTCATGTCGGCCGTGAGCGACTCGCGCACCTGCGTTGCGTTCGGGGCACGCCGGTCAGCACGTGGGCGCACACCGACGCAGAGGCCTGGCAAAGCACGAGGAGGAGGACGCACGACAACACGCAGGATCTCCGTGTCCTGGCAGTCGGGTGCGAGCGCGTAGTTGGGCACGATCCAGCCGTTGAAGCGGAGGAGCTTCTGCACCCACTCCTGCTTGACGTCGGGGTACTGCTTCTTGAACTCGTCGGTGAAGCGGAACGAGACGACCGGCAGACCCCTGTACAATACGCATCACGTCAGCAAACTTGAGAGCGACGCAGCGAGAGGAAGGGGAGGGACGCACTGGTGGTACAGGAGCGGGTCGTCGACATCCTCCGCTCCGACAACCTCCTTCGCCTGCCCGACGATGCTCTTGCCGCCGTCGATCCGGCGGTGGACGTCCGACAGCACCTTGAAGTGGCCCGAGTTCTCGAGCGCGTTCGACAGGTAGCGCGCGAGCGTCAGGTCATTCGTCATGACCTCCTTGTAGCCCTTGAAGCCGAGCTGGACTGCGAAGCGGCAACATGAAGCAGGTCAGTCAGTAGGGCAAGGAGGCTAGGAAGGCGGGAAGTATAGACCACTCACGGACTGTCGAGAGGATATGACGGGTGCAATGGGAGTTAGTTGGCTTTCCTTCGCACCAGTCGGAGAGACGAGAAGAGAGGGCTTACAAGTGAAGTACTGGCCCAGAATGGCTACGAGAAGCAGATTGCGGATCAGCATCTAAGTCATAAGTGGGCGGTTGAAGGCGACACACGGTGAGCTGGTCGCGAGAAGTTGAGCGTGAAGCTGTACTCGGTCGAGCCGAGGTAGTGTAGCTCGAAGATGAGTTCCTTGGGGAGGAACGACTCGTCCTTCCAGATGATCCATCCAACGCCGACAACCGACATGCCGAACTGCGGGTAGCTCGACCAACAATCAGCTTTCCTGTCTGGAGGGTGGGAAGCAAAGAAGGCGCAGGGGCGCACCTTGTGGCCCGACGCGTTGATCGAGTGCACGCGCGGCAGCCGGAAGTCCCACAGCCGCTCGGGGTAGACAAACGGCGCGAAGAAGCCGCCCGAGGCGGCGTCGACGTGGATCGGGATGTCGATCCCCGTCTGCTCCTGGTGCGCGTCGAGCAGGTCCGACAGCTCCTTGACGTTCTCAAAGTGGCCGGTGTAGGTCGAGCCCATCTGCACGCGTGATGTTTATCAGCCTGAGCGCCCCTGCGATGACTGGACAGAGATAGGGCAACGCACGATGATGTAGATGCCGATCGTGTTCTCGTCGACGCGCTTGAGCGCCTCCTTGGGGTCCATGACGTACCCAGACTCGACCGTGACCGGGACGAGGCGCGCCTCGACATCGAAGTAGCGCGTGAACTTCTCGAGCGAGCAGTGGGCCTCGCTGCGAGCGAGAGTCAGGAATGTGCGCCGTCTGGCTGAGCGGGAGCGGAGGAGGAGGAAGGAAAGGAGGGACGCACGCGCCGAGGATGATGTTGGGCCCGGGCTCGTGGATGCTCTTGCCCTCGGCCTTGCGCTTCGCCTGCCAGCGCTTCTTGAGAGCTAGCCCGCCGAGCAGGATTGCCTCCGACGAGCCTGTCGTCGCGGAGCCGATGGCCTTGTTGCCCTTGGGGACCTGTGGGAGAGCGAGTGTCCAGCGTCAGCGCGCAAGGGACAGCGGGACGAAGCGCGTGCGAACCCACGTTCCAGAGGTCGGCGATCATCGAGACACATCCTGCATAATACATGAGAGTCAGTGCAACATCCCTCACACTGTCGATCAGGGTCCAAGGACGCACGGTTGTGGATGAGCGTCGTCGAGGGGTACTCGTCCTGGTCCGCCAGGTTGACGAACATGTTCTCCTCCATCAGCTTGACGCCCTCGTCGGGCATCCCTGTTCACGGCGACGTAAGGTCAGTTTGATGCTGATGAGGCAGAGAGACGGCCTGACGCACAGGTGTGGACGAAGGAAGCGAGGTTCAGTGCGGGGTTGCCGTCGAGGGTCGTCTCATCGTGAATGCTGGGGAGGCGGAGAGCGTGCGGAAGAGGTTGTGCAGCCATCAGCGACGGGCCAGGAGATTACAATAGCAGTAGCCGCAGACGCACAGCTGGTAGGCCTGCTTGGGGGCGATGCCGGTCTCGGGCAGGGAGAACTTGGGGATGTCGTGCTGGGACTGGTACCTGCCCGCGTAGGCTGACTGGTGGTGCGTCGACTTGTGCGCGAACGGGTGCCGGTGCGCCTTGTTCTTGTCCTTGTGGGCGTCGACGACGTCCTCGGGCAGGATGTGGCGGGAGAGGCTGCAGTGTTGGCCGGAAGCAGAGCAGGAGGCGTAGGGGCAGGTTGGACGAGGAGCAGGTCGGAGGAGATGGAGATGGAGACAGGCAGGCAGGCAGGCGACAGGGGTCAGCGCCGGGGCTGCTGCGGAGGAAGGGCAAGCGCGCGACGGCGAGCAAGACTCACGACATGGTAGCCGGTGTGTGTACGAGCTGATGGGTGGGGGAGGGTATGGGACTGGAGCTGCTGTCGTCGTCGCTCTTGAGGCTTTCCGGAGCTGACACGGCCTTTTCCCAAATAGGAGATGGGCGGATGACGCTCGCCGGCAGAGGGTTAAATCGGAACGTCGACCATATCCTTCATCAGCATTACTTATTGCCTCCTCCTCCTCGGGCCCGTTCGATGGACGGGATGGCCGCTACTCCTACCCAGCAGCAGGTGCGGTTCTCGCGGCTTGAGCTGCAGTCGGGGTGTGGGCTGATCCGCCGCCGTCGTCGACCCCCTGATCCTCCTCGCGTCGCTCGCTTCACCCGGCTGACAGCAGCAGCGGCCGTTTGAACCGCAGCAGCAGGAGCACGACTGCGAATACGCCTTGCCTGACGGCTCGCGCTCGCCGCCAACACCAACCTGGGACGATGCCGAGCTCGCGCCGCCCGCCGTCCGCCTGCCGCCTGCGCGCAAGCCGCCGCACCAGGTCAAGCTAGTGCTCGTCGGCGACTCTGGGTGCGGCCTGGACTTCCTCTCGGTCGCTGCCGTCTTGCCCGTGCAGCTGTCTGATCGCACAGCCGTGCTCTCCCACGCCCCAGCGTCGGCAAGACGTGCCTCCGCCAGCGGTTCCTGTCGGACCACTTCTCGGCTCTGTACAAGGCGACGATCGGCTGCGACTACGTCGTCAAGCAGCTCTCGGTCCCTTCCCTTGCGACGCCCGACGTCAACCTCGCCATCTGGGACACAGCCGGCCAGGAGCGATACGCCAGCCTGTCGACCGCCTTCTTCCGCGGCGCAGACGCCGTCGTGTTCGTGTACGATGTCAACGACCGGCGGACGCTTGCAGCGCTCGAGCACTGGTGGGCCGTGTTCCGGGACAAGTGCCCGGTGAGGGAAGGCAGCGAGCGCGCGTTCCCCGTCGTCGTCGTGGGCAACAAGAGCGACCTGCCGGCGCAAGCGGGCGAGCGCGTGACGGAGGACGAGGTGCGCGCGCTCTGGGAACGCCTCGTGCCGGCGCCGCCGCCGCCGAGACCGCCGTTGGTGCCCGTCGACTCTGCTGTTGCTGCTGCGCCTATGGACGACCCTTCGCCATCTCCGACACCCTCTGCAGCTGCGCCAGATACACCTGTCACAGCCTCACCCTCGTCGTCCTCGCCACCACGGCAGACGACACATTCGATCCAGATCTCCCCGGCCTCGCCGCCCATCCCTCAGCCCCACTCGCATCAGGTCTTCCTCCCCGCGACCTCGACATCCCTCTACCAAACCCCTTCTTCCTCCTTCTCCTCGGCAGTTCAGACCGCGCTCGGCGATCAGCCGCCAATAGGACCCCCTCCACCTTTACCTCCGTTTCAGTCGACGCTCGCGGCGGGGGGCTACCACATCCCTCCAACAGCAAGCTCAAGCAGTTTCTACTCGTACAAGACGGCCAAGAGCTCGCAGACGGTCGTCTTTCCCTCCACTGCATCGTCCTCCTCGGGCCTGTCAGGCGACTGGGCGGACAGCGACCGCTCGCACAGGCGCAACCATTCGGCCAGCTCGAAGCTCTCGTTCTCGTCCGCCGTCAGCGGCCGGTCCGAAGCGCCCTCGATATCGACCGTGCGCCCGACACGGCGGTCGCTCCTCTCGAAACCCGCCTCGTCTGCCGCATCAAGCGCGACACTCACTCCCCCTCGCACGCCGTCGCCCTCGCGCCTCTCCCCAATCCCCTCCCCGCCCAACGACGCGCCTTCCCTCCCTGCCCTCCCCCCGCCACCCATCGCCGCCCTTCAACCGCCCGAAGAAGGGCCGCAATTCTTTCCGGACGCGAGCGCAAAGTCGGGCGCGGCCGTGTGCGACGTGTTCGAGTGCGTCGCGCGCCGGGTGGGCGAGTGGCGCGAGTGGGAGGAGCGGGTGCTCGCGGGCGGGCTGGGGGCGGAAGATGCGGAGGACGCGGTGCAGGTTGGGAAGGAGAGAGGGGGCTGGAGGGGCTGTGGGTGTTGATGTGCTTGTATCTGCTCTGGCTGACGTTCGGCGGTGGGGGCTTTGGATTTGTTCGACCCTGCGCGCGCACTCAGACAGGACGACGAGCGCGTGGCCATATTCTTGTAAGGTGTCGCTGGTGGTGACAACTGCTGTCGAGCGGCCGTGCAGGGAAGGTTCATCAGCGGTATGGGAGGCGTGGAAGGGGGGAAGAACTAATAGGGAAATTGAATAGTGCCAGACCGAAAGGGAGGTTTACCTGTTGCGTACATAATATAATTGTTAAACGGCGTTCACCGACATCAAAGGCTCTATTAGCTCAGCGGTAGAGCGCGACACTAGTAATGTCGAGGTCAGTCGTTCAAATCGGCTATAGAGCTTTCTTTTGGCACTTTTGTGCCCAACACCATCGTGTCCCTCCACGAGACACACAGATGTGCTGTACGTCCTACTTTGCTGCCGAGTGCAGGTGGAGGTACGCAGAGAGCCTCATGAGAGCTCCGAACAGTCTCGACGACGACGCGACGGCGGCGCGCAGTCGCTCAGACATTCTGCAAGCTGGCCGCTCGTTTCCTTCCCTTGCCCTGAAGGTGCGTTATCATACCTTCGGAGCCCTCGGATAACACCCTCAAGTCCTCTACCGCTTTCTTGGCATCGACATCGCGCGCCGGCAGAGCTTTCCGACGGACGCAGAAACTCAAGCGGCGTCGAAGTCGGTTCTGATGGAGGCCCATCCTGATCTGGCGCCCGCAGATGCCAAGAAGGCCCGTACGGCACGCGAGCAGAATATCAACGTCACTTACGCTCACCTCCAGACGGGTGCGTCTGTCCTTGTACGCTTCCTTTGGCGGTCCGCGGTGCGACACCTGACTGACTTGCGCGGACGTGCTCTTGGGTTGCGCAGAGCAACAGCAAGCGCACTATCAGACGGGCTTCGTGCGAGGACCTTGATGAAGATGACCTTATCGTCCATCGCTCGAGTCTGTCTCCCCTGCGAGAATGTTCAGGTGCTTCATCGATCTCTTGCGCACCATCCTGTGCGAGAGGTGTGCTGCGCGCGTCGCCGGCGTCGACCGCGCTTCCACGTCCCTTCGACCGGTTCCCGACCACATCTCCCTTCTCCTCCCTCTTCTTCCATTCGCCCCTTCGCGCTCTCTCTCTCTCATAGCTCGCTCACCACATACGCAACAAGATGAGCGACTTCTCAATTCACCGTGCCGCGCAAGAGGGCCAGCCGGGGCTCGTGCGCAAGCTGCTCGCCGATCACCCGGCGCTGGTCTCCTCTGTTGACGGCGTTCGTCCTTGCTCCCCCTCCTTCCCCTCCTTGCGTGCAGACGCTGACGAACGGAGGTGGGATCAGGATGGCCGCACTCCTTTGCACTGGGCCGCGAGTTCGACGAGCCTCGAGGCGCTTGAGGCGCTGCTCGCCAACACGCCCGCGCCGGACCTCGAGGCGCAGGACGAGGGCGGGAGCACGGCGCTCATCATCGCTGGTGCGTCTGCTGCTCTCCTTTGGGTGCCTGAGGTACAGAGGCTCATCAGCGGCGTCGGCGCACGCGGGGACGATAGTGAGCAGCGGCATTGAGGCGAACGTCGTTGCTCTGCTAGGCGCAGGCGCGAACCCTTCAACGTCCAACTCGAAGGGTCAGACACCTCTGTCAGTCCTCCTCTTCCTTCCCCCTCCTGCGCCCTCTCTGACAACTCTCCCTGGCGTCTCTCCCTCCCGCACAAAGGCACTACGCCGCCTCGAAAGCACGGATCGAGATTGGCCGCCGCCTGATCCAGCACGGCGCAGACGTCAACGCGAAGGACAGGGCGCAGCAGCTGCCTTTGCATCGGGCAGCGACGACGGGCGCGGACGGGTTCGTTGGATTGCTGCTTGCGGGAGGAAAGGATGGGAAGAGGACGCGGCTGAACACGCAGGACCGAATGGGTGCGTTCGCCTTCTCTATGCCTAGGCTCTGGTCGGCTGCCCGTTGCGTGTCCTCGCAGTCCGCGTCCAAGGAGGCTTGGTCGCCGCTCGCACCCTGTTGTAGTTCTTGATTACTGACTCTTTGATCTGCTCGCTTCCCCAATCGCGCGGCACGCTCTGTCTCGTAGGCAACACCCCCCTACACCTGGCATTCGAGTCCGGCTTCGGGTCGACGGCGGTGCTGCTCATCGAGGCCGGTGCGGACCGAGATCGGGTGCGTCGTCTTCTTCTTGCCCTTCATCCTTTCGCGCGCAGGCCCTCGTCCAGCGCAGCTTGCCGTCGAGGACTCGCGGTCCTTGACTGCTGCGCTCTCCTCCGTCACACCTCTCCTCCCCGGTGAAGACCCAGCTGACCTCTTCCTTCTCGTCGCAACGTGCGCAGCCAAACCTCGACGACCAGACGCCCGAGCAAATTCCAGGCCTCGGCGGGCAGGAGCAGAAGCGCGTGCGCGAGTTCGTCTGGAGCCGGGTTGGGCGGCCGGAGGCGTAGCGCCGCTGCCATTATGCATGCCCGAGCGGACTTTTGCTGGCAGATCTGAGAGCTGGGCTCGCGAGTGGTTGATAGCAAGGACACGATGGGGAACGACCTGCTATGCGAGGACGGCGATCTCGTCGTCGGGTCGGCAGAAGAAAGTCGAACTCTGGTCGAGGAGGCGAGCCGACGCGCGCGCGTGAGAGATGAGCGCCCTCAGCAGCCACAGCCATCTTCCTCCTGCCGTCCCTATACGCCCCTCCTGCCTCTCCCGGACCACCTCCGGCTCGTCCTGGACGACACGCGAGGACACTCCAACTTTGACCCTGCAAAAACGGCCCGGACGGAGCTTCAGCCGCCGCCGCCGCCGCTCAGCCCGCCCCCCTTCGGAAGGAAAGGAAGGTCGCCCCCCTTCGCTCGCGGTAGCAGCTGCACGCGCGCCTCTCGACGACAGAAGGCCGATGGACGACCCGCGGACAGCCGAGCAGGCTGCCAGGTGCGTCTTGCCGTCTCGTGCGCGTGTTGCTGGGAGGGAGCGGTCGATGGAGGAGGAGGAGGCCTGTGCGCCCCGTCGGCCATCCAGCCAGGGGCAGGGAGGAACCCGCCGGGTGAGCATGGGCCGACTCGAGCAACCATTCCGCCGACGAGCAGCATACACCCCCGGCTGGTCTCCCATCAGCGCACTCGATGGCACGCCTCAGGCGCCTGTCCTTGCCTGGACTGCCCGGCCAGCCTCAGCAGCAGCAGCAGCAGCAGCAGCTAGCCTCCGCAGCTGCAGCTCCCCCGCCGTCAACCTCCTTTGCTCCGTCGTCCAAGGGCAGCAGGCTCGGGTCGCTCATCAGGAGCCTCAGGCCACGCCTGTCGACGACGTTCAGCAGCACGAGCAGCGGCAGCAGCTTTGGCAACGGGCTCGAAGGCAGTAGCAGGAACGGTCAGACTGACGCACCCCGTCCCTCGTCCTCGTCCGCTTCGTCCCCTCGTCCTCCCTTGGCGGCGGCTGCTCCGCCCATGACCTCCTCCTACCCACATGCACCTCCGACCTCGCCACCCCCGCTGATGCCCTTCGCGCCCGCCGCCAACAATTCACCCTACGGTCAATCACGTCGGTCAACGCCTCGCGGCCGCTCGCCCGTGCGCGCCCGTCCTGCCCCCCTCCGCCGGCCATCACCCTCCCCTCCTCTTCCTCCCCTCGATGGGCTGCCCACGCCGATCGACGCACCCGTGTCTCTGCTTGATGGCTGGCAACCATTCTCTTCGGATGCACCCCTCGTCGTCGATTCGCCGGTCGACATCGCCCCTCTTCATCCGCCGTCGACTGCGCCGCCGCCGCCCTTGACTACCAAACGTAGGTCCCCACCCCCGTTCGCCTCCTACGCCCCGACACCGGTACCCGTACGTCCGTCCGTCGATCAGCAGCAGCACCAGCCTCCGGCGTATCGCGCGTCACTTGATCGCCGCCGGACGCCGAGTCCCGAACGCCAGCGCCGGCGCGTGGACGCGGCGACGGTGGCGGCGGCGGGAGGGTACAGGGTCCAGCCCGTCGAGATCCAGGCGGTGACGGACGACGGGCCGATACAGGGCCAGACGCCAACAAGGAGCTCTTCCATGCGTCGCCCGCCCTCGCCTGGTCCTTCAGCGTCCCTCGCGCCCTCAGCCGCGCCGCACGCCCCATCGTCGTCTTCGGGCGCAGCGCAAACGTCCTCGAGCTCGCGCGCACACGGCTCTTCCTCCAAGCGTCAGCAGCGGCAGATTGGCGAGTACCTGCTTGGCAAGACGCTCGGCGCAGGCTCGATGGGCAAGGTCAAGCTCGGCTCGCATGCCAAGACCGGGGGCAAAGTCGCGATCAAGATCATCCCTCGCGTCCCGCCCGAGGCGCACCGGTACCTGGCTCAGCAGGCGCAAGCCAACTATGCACGCCACCCGTACCGCTCCGACGGGTCTCCCGCGACGCCCCCACCCCCGCTGCCGACCGACTCGTTCGTCGCGAAGGCGGTCGCGAAGGAGCACTCGAAGGAGGTACGGACGATGCGCGAGGCAGCCATCATGATGCTCCTGCACCACCCCCACATCTGCGGCATGCGCGAGATGGTCGTCCACACCAACCACTACTACATGATGTTCGAGCTCGTCAGCGGCGGCCAGATGCTCGACTACATCATCTCGCACGGCCGGCTGCGCGAGCGTGCGGCGCGGAAGTTCGCCCGCCAAATCGGGAGCGCGCTCGAGTACTGCCACCGCAACTCGATCGTCCACCGAGGTGCGTTCCTTTCAGTCCTCTCGTATGTGTGTACTGCGGCGCTTCCTGAACCGCGCGCCGCCTAACTACAGACCTCAAGATCGAGAACATCCTCATCTCGTCGACGGGCAACATCAAGATCATCGACTTTGGCCTGTCGAACCTCTTCTCGCCCTTCTCGCACCTGTCAACCTTCTGCGGCTCGCTCTACTTTGCCGCGCCCGAGCTGCTCAACGCGCGCGTGTACACCGGTCCGGAGGTCGACGTTTGGTCATTTGGCATCGTGCTGTACGTGCTTGTCTGCGGCAAGGTGCCGTTCGACGACCAGAGCATGCCGGCGCTGCACGACAAGATCAAGAAGGGCCATGTCGAGTATCCGCCGTGGATTAGCATTGGTCCGTCCTCTCCCACTTACGTCCCGCTCGAGCCTCCCAAGCTGATCTGGGAAATCTTCGCTGCGCGGCAGAGTGCCGGCAACTTCTCCAGCGTATGCTTGTCACCAATCCGGCCTATCGCGCGCCGCTGTCGGAGGTCATGTCGTCGCCCTGGATGACGAAGGGCTTCGACGGCGCGCCGGACGCGCACCTCGTTCCGCGCACGCCGCTCCGGGCGGACGAGCTCGACTGGCGCGTGCTGAACGGCATGACGGGCTTCGAGTTCGGCTCGGCGGAGGAGATTGAGCGCCGGCTGAGGGCCGTGCTCGAGGGCGACGAGTACCGCGCGGCGCTGGCTGCGTGGGAGGCGCGGAGGGCAGGCGTGCGCGCGGGTCCGGAAGGGTGGCGCAACCAGTCCCTAGGGAGCGGGGCGAGCATCGCAAATCCGATGGGCTCGCCCACGGCAGCAGCGCCGGCGCCGACGCCCAAGAAGGCCAAGCGCGCGAGCGGGTTCGACTTCTTCAAGAAGAAGCTTTTCTCGTCATCGCCAAAGGAGGACAAGGCCTCCCTGCCGCCGACGAACGGCCATGGCGCGCACGTCAACGGGGTGACAGGTGTCGGTGCAGCGCAGGCTCACGGAGAGGCCGTGCGCGAGCCGCTTGATCCCACGCGCGGCTTTCACCCGCTCATCTCAATCTACTACCTCGTGCGCGAGAAGATGGAGCGGGAGCGCGTGTACGGGCCTGGGCACTTTGCGTCGTCCGACTTGTCGCTCCCGACGACGACAGACATCTACAGCGGCCAGCCGCAATCGACCGTCGCGCAGGGCAAGCAGCCGACGCACGTCGCGAACGGGCCGGCCGCTGCTGCGGCCCCCGCGACGCCAGCGAGGAGTGCGCGTGCACCTGTAGGCGCTCCGGATTACTCGATGGCGCTCCCACGCTTGCCGGCGGTCGCGTCCGCCGTCGCGTCGCCCTCCAGCCGCATGCCTTCCGTCGACCTCGGCGGCAGGTCAGGCCCGACACCGCGCACCCGCGCAGGGCTGGACGAGCCCAGCCTCGGGGACCCTGCAGTCGTGATGCAGCACCCGTCCGCGGACGATGGCACCTCGCGGCTGGTGCCGTCCCCCGGGCCTGGCACGCCGACGACGCCGAACCTGCCGCGCGCGCCGAGCGCAGCTACCCACAGGCGCAGCCAGTCCCTCTCGGCGAAGCACAGCGCGCCTGCAGGCCGGACGTTCGCCGATCAGCCGAGGGAGTCATCGGCACACTCGTCGGTGTTCCATCAGCCTGCGGCTGCGGCGGGCGGTGCGCGTCCGCAGTCGGTGCTCGTCGACCGGACGCCGACGTCGGACGTCTTTACGCAGCCTACGCTCCCGCCTACCGCTGAAGACGACGAAGCGGCGTCGCCCCCAGCCGAGCCGAGCGCCCCCGTCACCATTCCGCCCGCTAGCGGCGCCGCGTTGTCCTCGCCACCCGAAGGGTCGCAAAGCCCGAGCTTTGCGAAGCGGTTCGGGTCGATGCTGTCGCGCTCGCCGGAAGAGCAGGCGCGGCGGCACGCAAAGCGCCAGAGCCTCACGCTCCCGCGCTCGTTCTCGCGCGGCACAGCAAACGGGCTCGACTCGGCCGCGCGCGACCTCCAGCATGCCTTGCCAGAGGTGGAGACGTTCGCAACCTCTGCGGACGCAAACGAGACCGGCTCAGGCGCGCCGCTCTCCAAGTCGGCGCCGCTCGAGGGCGCAGTGGTCGGCGGCGGGCACAAGCGCACTGCGACGGTCTTTGAGCCCGCCCACCCAAGCGCGCGCAAGCACGACCGCCGCATCTCCGCCGGTGGGGCAGGCGTCGTCCGGTCCGCAACAGTTAATACCGGCACGCGCCGCGCGTCGGGACACGTCCAGCGGCCGTCGACGGTCATTGGCGAGCCGGCCGACTGGGCCAAGCCTGGCGGCGGCGGCGAAAGTGCTGCGCTTGCAACGCAGCGCGAGGACGAGGACGACCCGGAGGTCATTGCGCAGCGGAATAGCAACAGGACGCCCGACGCCAGCAGGCTCAACGTCGAGGACGCGCAGGACGACTTCAAGCCGATCTACCTGAAGGGCTTGTTCAGGTGCGCCTCTCTTTTTGCTTGCCTGGCCCTGCGTGCGTGGCGTTGACCTCTGAAAATCACTCTGCGCAGCGTTGCCACGACGTCGACGCGCTCGGCGTCCGCGCTCTCATCCGACATCCAGAAGGTCCTGACGAACCTCGGCATCAAGTACCGCGCGCTACGGGGCGGGTTCGAGTGCATCCACTCGCCCTCGATCGACCTGACGTCGATCGTCCCGTCGAAGGAGGCAGGCAGTCTAAAAAAGCGGCCGAGCATCAAGCGCAAGAGCTCTAGGCTGAGCATTGGGATTGGGAAGAAGGACAAGGGCGAAAGCCTGGACGTGAGTCCCGCTACTTCCTGGAGGTCCTGTCGTTCGAGACGCTGACACTCGCTCTCACCACAGATCACGCCGCCGCAGCCGCCTGCTGACTTGCCGCTCAGCCAATCGCCCTCCTCACTCTCGCTCTCCCGGCCGTCTTCGCGGCCTCTGTCCCCGCCCATCTCGCCCGTCAAGGCCTCGTCGCGGCTGGCCGATGCAGCGGTGCATGACCTGACCGCCGACGACGACGCGGACATCTGGCTCACGTCGTCTGTCGGGAGGACGCCTACGATGGGCGGCGGTGGTAGCGAAGACGGTATGAACGACATGGTCGTCAGGTTCGAGGTAAACGTCATCAAGGTGCGCTCCCGCACGTCCTTCCCTCCTATCTTTGGGCAGAGCGTTGACGAAAGTGAGACGCGCGCAGGTCCCCTGGCTGCCGCTGCACGGCGTTCAGTTCCGGCGCGTCGGCGGTAACGCCTGGCAGTACCAGATGCTGGCAAAGCGCATCCTCGCCGAGCTCAAGCTCTGAGCCTTACATCCGTTCTCCATCTCCCCGGCTAGCGTCGGCTCGCACTTGGACGCTTCAAGAGCAAGCACCGTCCCACCATCCTACTCTTCCAAAGCCCTGCCCATCCCGTGCACAGTGGCTGCATACACCTCGCTACCTCACTCCGCGCTTCTTGCTTCCCTCCGGCCTCCGTCGAACACACACATTACTCCCACTTTTTGCGACTCGCATCCGATGCTCTGCAATCTCCATGATACCATGCCGACCCGGGCTTGCTTGCGCGGTGCGAGCGGGCGCAGGACTAGGCTGGGTACGAGACGAGGCGCGGAGGAGAACGCTTTCTCTCCGCGCTTCCGCGCATACACACGACTGGCTGGAAGTTCCGAGCTCGCTCCCCGACGCTTGACCTCTCAGAAGCGCACCGCCTTCGTAGGTGGAGGTCGGGGAGGGGATGGAGGAAAGACACGGACGGCTCGCCCTTGTTGCGCGTCCCCTCGTTTCAGCATGGCAAAGAGCATGACAGAACCGTGAAAGGCGAAACCGAAGAAAAGAAGGGCGACCGCAGGCGACGAGAAGGGGGTCCGCGCTCTGATAAACCTGGGGGGTCTTGCACCGCTGCACGGCCGAAGGCAGGCCGCCGAGCACAGGACGAAGGGCGCCCGCCGAGCGCAGGCGCTCACCAGCGGCCGGCGAGCGACTTGCCCGCCGTCTTGGCGGACGGCTTGACGGGCGACAATACGGTTAAGATGCCGTTTGCGTCCTGGGCAGGCGGGCTGACCTGTCAGGGAGGAACATCTCGGCGAAGCAGTAGGAGGGAGGGGGATGGACGGACCTGTACGACATCCCACTTGAATTCCTTGCCCTTCAGCGCGCCGCCGAGCTTGCGCTTCTTCTTCTTCTCCGGTTGTTTGCTCGGACCGACGTCGTCGTCTTCGCTCCCCCCCGCGCCATTCGCAGCACCAGCAGCAGCAACAGGCGAGTCCTTCCTCTTCCTCTCTGCAGGCTTTTTCTTCGTTAGGGCGGGCTTCGCCTTCGGCGGCGGCGGGCGCGGGGAGGACGATGATTCCTCAGCCGCGGGAGACGGCGGCGGTGGAGGGGCCGCCTTCTTGGGCTTTGTTCTGGTCGGCGCGGGGGCGGGTGGGGGGGACGGGGTGGGCGCACGCGCGGGAGGAGGGGCGGGCTTGGGCTTTTTTGCCGGCTGCCGTACGGGGTGCCCGAGACCTGGTCAGCGTACCTCTAGCAGGAAGACGGAAGGAAGGAGAGGGTGAAGGGAGGGGGGGGGGGGAGAGAGGGGAAGAGGGGTACGGACCTTGGCCTTCGGCGCAGGCGCAGGCGACGGCGCCGCCTCATCTTCCGAGGACGAGTGCGCGTCTGCGGAAAAGTGCGGCTGGGACCGGGCGGCGGCTTGCAGCTGGGCGGTCGCCTTCTGCTCGGCGGCGCGGCGGAGTGGCACAGCGGCGGAGGGGGGGGGGGGGCGGGTGCTGGTCAGCTTGGTTGTCTCGCGGGCCAGATGCGGCAACTCGCGCAGAGGAAGGGGGAGAGGGGAGACCCACCTTCAGCGCCGCAACCTCCTTCTCCCGCACCCTGAGCGCCGCCTCGACCCGCTTCGTCTCCTCGACCTGCCGCTCGATCTCCTCCTCGCGCTCCTGGACCGCGACCCTGAGCTCGCGCTCCCGCTCCTTCTCCCTCTCGCGTTCCTTCTCTCTTGCGCGGAACAGCGCCTCGACGCGCTGCGTCTCCGCCACCTGGCGCGCAACGTCGTCCTCGGCGCCGGCGATCTGCGCGCGCAGGCGCCGCTCGAGCGAGGCGGCCGAGGACTGGAGCGCGGCGAGGTCCGACGTGCGCTGCGCGAGCTCCTCCTGCAGCTGGGCGGCGGACGAGTGGCCGGTCGAGCGCAGCTTTGCGAGCTGCCGGGAGCGAAGAAAGGGGAGCAAGAAGGGGGGGAGGAAGGGGGAACCTAGCGTCAGGTCCCAAATCCAGACTCCCGCAGGTGCGTCTGCGCAGAAGGGGAGCGAGCGCACCTTGGCCGCCGCCGTCCGCTCCTTCTCCTCCAGCGCGTCAAACTGGCGGTCGACGCGCTTCTCGCGGTACTTGAACCGGACGAGCTTGTGGTTGCGCATGACCTCGCGGCACTGGAGCGTGCGGATTTCCTCTTGGGCGCGCTCGGTCAGGAGCTGTTCGGAGAGGAGCGAGAGGTGTGCGCGGAGGGCGTAGAGGGCGTGCTCTTCGATGAGCTGCGTCGTGCGCCGCAGGCACGAGAGTGGCCAAGCGCAAGCGCAAGCAGAGGTCAGCACGAGCGGCGCTGCTCTGCAAGGCAGGCAGGAAGGGGGAACGGTCCGGAGGGGACGGACGGACCTCGTTGCGCATGTGCTCGCCCTCCCTCCGGCACCGGCCGACCTCGCCCTGGCCCTCCTCGGCCCGGCCGTGCACCTCGGCCAGGCGCGTCTTGAGCTCGGCGATCTCGGCGCGGTGCCGGCGCTCTGCGCTCTGGCGCTGGGCGATGAGCTGCGCGATCTGCTGCTCGAGCGAGGCGAGGCGGGCGCGCTGGGGCGCCGGCGTGGCGGGCGCGAGGGGGACGGCGTGGGCGAGCGGGTCGGGCGAGGCGGGTAGCGGCTGGGGCGGGGGCAGCAGGGGGGCCATGGCGGCGAGCAGCGCGTGGAGAGAGAGAGAGAGGAGAGAGGAGCGGAAGGGGAGACGTTGGTCGTCGTCGTCGTTGGAAGGGGCGTCGGCCGTTGTTGATCGACGCGTCGACGCGGCTGACTTTGCGCCTCGCGTCGACGCGCCTCCCCCCCCCCCCCGCCCTCCTCCTCCTCCTCCTCATCCTCCTCCTCCTCCTTCTCCCCTGCTTCTCCCTTCTCTCGTCCCTTGTGTTCCCCCCCCCCCCCCCTTCCTTGCGCCACCCACCCCCTCCCCCCTCGTAGCAGCCTTCTCTGGTCAGAGGCTCGCCCCTTCACCCAACCCAACCCCCTCCGCTGCTAGCCAGCCAGCCCCCTCCTCCCGCCCTCCCGCTCCCCTACCCGCCTGCCCACCATGTTCCTCCAGTACGACGCCCCGGCTTTCGATCTCTTTGCGCCCGCCACCTCGCGGCCACAACCCCCGTCGTCGTTCGAGGATGCGTTCGACGGCGTCTTCCTCTCCGACCACCCCGCCGACGGCGGCGGCGAAGGCGACGAGGAGCTCGCCTGGGGCGGCGCGGGCGGGTCGTTCGCGTTCCCTTCGCTGTCCGGCCTCGCAGAGCAGCTGCTCGACGCGCGACTCGCCGGCGCATCCCCGAGCAAGCCCGGGTCGTTCGCCTCGGACTCGACCGCCTGCCCGCGCAAGCCGTCCGCCTCGGCGCCGATGGAGGCCCAGCTGAGCGCGTTCACGAGCGACAGCGCGTCGGCGGACGAGCTCGGGTCGGCAGGGACGTGGTCGCCGTCGCCTGTGTTCGAACATGCGCTCCCGCTCGCTTCTTCGTCGTCGTCGTCGTCGTCCAACTACGGCGGCGCGTACGGCGACGGCACGGCGGGGTACGAGGCGTTCGACTACTACGCCTACTCGTCCCCCGCCTGCGAGCCCACCTCCAGCACGGCCACCTCGCCCTACTACCTCCCGCCCCCGGCAGACCTGCACGACGTTCCCGACTGGTATCCCTCCTCCGGCGGCGGCGCATCCGCGACGCTCTCGACAAAGTCGTCGTTCGAGTCGTTTGCGTCGTCGTCGCCCGGCGCGGACGACGGGTGGGACTACTACGACTTTGCCGCCGCCGCCGCCGCCGGCGCAGACGACGGCCCGCTCGGGGGTTGGGGCGCGGTCGCGAAGGACGAGTGCAGGGTCGTGCAGCCCGAGGAGGAGGTCGATGGGCGAGGGTACGAATGGGTCGCTCCTGAGCAGCTCGTGCGTCGTCGTCCCGCCCCGCAGTCTCGCAGCCGCTGACCCTTCCGTTCATCCCTTTCCTCGCACAATCCCAGCACCTGCCCTACACCAAGTCCCTCCCGACTCCTCCTCCGTCCGCTCCCCCGGCGTTCGACGCAGACGCCGCTCGGGCGCTCCTCCGCAAGCAGGCGTCCGCGCGGGCGCTCGCACGCCGGGCGACCGGCTCGTCCGTTGCGGCGTGCGAGCTGCTGTGCGGATGGGCGCCCGCCCCGCCAGCTCCGCTGCCGCCCTCACCGCCGCCGCCGACTCAGCCTGCGCCCGCGCCGGCGAGGAGGCAGCCGAAGCTCCGGCGCAAGGCGGGCGCGGAGAAGCTGAGGGAGGCGTTCGCGGCGCTCCCTTCGCGCGTGGCGACACCCGCACCCGCACCTGCACCTGCACCTGCACCTGCACCCGCGCCGGTGCGACCGCAAGCGCTCGCCCCGCCCAACCTGCCACCGCCGCACGCGTCGGCGTGCTACGACTACGGTCTCGCTCCGCTCGCGCTCCCCGTGCCGGCACACGAGCGCTCGCCGTTCTCCCCCCGCGCGGCGCACTCGTCCCCCCTCCCCTCAACCCGTCGCGCGCCGCTGCCCCCGGCGCCGGACTCCCCTTCCTACCCTCTCACACCCCCGCAATTCCACGCGCGTCCTACCTCCCCCCCGCCCCTTCGCCGCCCGACCAAGCGCCTCCCACGCGCCGCCTCCCCGCAGCAGCAGCAGCAGCTGCATCAGCGGCCCAAGGGCAGCACGCGGCGGGCCGCCCAGCCGCTGCTGTTCGGCAGCACGTTCATCAACTTTACGGCCGAGGACGCGAGCGAGCTGCTCGGCGGCGTCGCGCCTTCGGGCAACCTCAAGAAGCCCGTCGCTGCTGCGGCTCCACGGGCGACGGGAGGGGGGAAGAGGAAGCGCGGCGAGGAGGGAGAGGAGGAGGGCGGACGAGGGGGGAAGAGGAGCCACCGCTGAGCGCTCTCCTCCCTCCCTCCCTCCTTCCCTCCCTCACTCCATCACTCCCTCTTGCCCCTACTCGGGCCATCCGGCCTCGTCCCCCGCTCTCTTTTCCCGTCCGGAGGCCTCGCAGCGCTCGGCCGGATCGAGCGCATACACGCGCCTCACGGACGGACGGATTGGACGGATGGGCATGCCGCTGCAGCAAGCATGCCCTTTCCTGGCTGGGGATCGACCGGCCCCCTCCCCCTCCGGTCGCCCCCCCCCCCCCCCCACCTTCCCCCTCACCCCCTTCCTAGCCTCGCTATCTTCGAACCCCGTCATCTCGGAACCCCCTTACAACCCCCTGCCATCCCGCTTTCTCTGACCCGCCCTCCCACCCCACCGCCAGCACGGCGCCCCACATCGACTGCACCAAGTCCCCACCCGGCCCTGCAGGGCACCCACCGAGCGGGCGCGCTCCCGTTCTCACGCAAACACCTCCTGTACATAGCCCATCGCCTTCAGCTCCCCAACGCTCTCTCCTTCCGCCCAGGACGGGCTCGACAGTCCCCTTTTTTTCGCTCTCTTTCGAGGCCTCAACGGACGCGTTTCCTCTTCTCTCTAGGCTGCGTTGATACCCTGTAGTTTAGCAGATTCACCCCCCCCCCCCCCCCACCCCCCCCCCCCCCCCCCCCCTCCCTCCCCCCCCCCCCCCTCTCCCCTCCTCCCCCCTCCTCCCTACTCCCCCACCCCCCCCCTCCTCACTCCCACTCCGCTCACCCGACCAACCCACCCGAATACGACTGATCTAATACACAAGCACTACTACAACACTCACATAGTCAGAGACAATGTCGTGTACATATCTCAGCTGAACAA